>WSZQ02000004.1:3664876-3685259 GCA_019419845.2 Weissflogia rhopalogaster | reverse complement strand
AAGAAGTTTGAATAATTATTAAATCAATTAATAAAACCAGAATAAACAGGTTTTAGTTATATCACAAAATTACTACGTAATTAGTACATAATTTTAAATTAAGTATAGTTTTATTGATGTTTGGAGTAAAGTTGAGGGCAACGATGGCGGTTTGGTGTCACACACGTGTCGATGATTAATGATCTTCCGAAAAAAGTAGGTTGTGCAAAAACTCTTTCAAAACGGAAGAAACCGCGAAAAGAAACTCGCCCATGTTAATGCATTTCGCACAAAACTATCGACTAAACCCGTAGACTGATTGTGAGAAAGATTCGTAGCAATTTTTACAACTTTTGTTTGTTCATATGGATTTTTTGCAAATATGTTTAATTTGAAAGCTTTATTTATGTAAATTTCAGTTTAATAACCATCTGAGTGTTAATTCTTTGTAGAAGAACATAAATTTTCAACACTTCCAACAAGTTAACGAACTTGATTTATGTTTGCACTTTGTGTGAAGTGTTTTCATGGTTTTTCATGGAAGTTACGTGAATTTTGCCTGCACCAGACGCGTCTAATTGCATGTAGACCGCAGGATCTGTGCTAAGGTCTTCGGAAAGTCAAAGTGAACTGCATTAATTGCTTTTAGATGGAGTTTTTCATAGCCAATCAACCGCAACGTGTCAATGACGGGGTGTAGTATTTCAAAGCATTGTTTTGCACTAATTTACAAACGTTTAATAAACAGGAAGCGAAGAATTACAGAAGCCCAGTTGACGTCATAAAAACACAACCAGAAGAGATTTTTTTGGCTGATTTAGAAAGTAATTTCGAAGAAATCACAGCTTCTGCGAATTAGTTTACATTTTCTAAACTTGAGTTTAGTTTTGACGTTTCTGGCGCCTATTATTTACAGCTTATTTTAATAAATTTTTATTACATCATTTAACGTCTTACCAATTTCGAATGAAAATTTACTTCCCAAAAGGAATATGCTTCATAAACTGCAAAATTTTAAAAACTTAAGAAATTGCTTGCTTGTTTAATCTGTATATGTCATAAATATATTTTCACAGAGTTATATAATTGAAGCCACAATTCAATATATTTTAGATTAATTCGTTTATTTATTAATTACTGTATGATTTTAACAAATCTAAAGACTATTATTTTAATCTTCTAGACTTCTATTTAAATCTGTATTCGAAACAAAATTTTCTTTAAAACTTTGACTCTCCTTGAAAATTGTAATTGTGGCCAGAATTCAATATATTTTTACATTAGTTCGTGTATTTGTTAATTACTGCATTATTTTAGGAACTATAGAGACTGGTTGTCATTTTAATCTGTATCTGAAATCGATTTTGCTTTAAAATTTTGATTTTCACAGAAAATTTTATAATTCAATATTTCTTAGATAAATAAGTTTATTTATTAAAAAAATTCAAGTTTCTTACAGCTGGGAAACTCATTCAAACATTTTCGATAGCCTTCTTATCATCGCATGCATTTGTTGATATCGTCAACGCATCACGCATGTTTTGGAAACAAGCTCGTCAGAGCGAGTGTCATGCAGGAATTTATGCATTAATATGATAATCGCTTGAAATTGGTCGATTGATCGAGCAATGGATATGCGTGGGCAATGAATTTCGTCCTCGATAACATCCGAAAAGTCGCGCCTTCCAAAACGTGCTCCAAAAGGAGGAAATCGAATCGGTATAAAAGCTCGTACACTCACAGTGGGAGATTTCAAGAAAAATGCGTCTTAAATCGACACTGCGCTGAGTACACGCTGAAAAATACACATATTTTGTCTTTTTATGATTAATTTTCTCATATTTAAAATAATGTTATCAGAATAAATGATAGATTATTATATAGTTTAACTCTTTACGATAATAATCGCATATAAATTATCCATGTATAAGTTGAGATTCCGTGTATTTTGGATCTACGTGAATGAGCGCAACTCGCGTGAACGAGAAATAAGGAAGAGTCACAACTCGTATATGGACAATTTACATGCAGTCAACTGCGCGCTCCTAAATACAGCCAGATTAAAGTATTGTACCCTAGCAATATATTAATAACCTATATACCATTTTATAGACAAAGAAATAGGGAATATGCTGATATATAACTAGTTAAATACACTCTACTCCTTCATATCGTTATCAAAGGGTAAAATCTATCGTTGATAACTCCTTGTAAAAAATAAAATTTAAAATTAGAACAACTGATTATAACCGTAGAAGAGTCAAGCTATCTAATGGTGTATTATTTATTCCGATAGTGTTACTCTAAATATGCTAAAACTAATGATGAAAAGTCGCTAAATGTACATTTTTAAGGTTCACACAGCTCTGCGTCGATTTAAGACGCTTCTTCCTTAAAATCATCCTACTGAACGTCGTAGCGTAGGAATTAGCATATTACGTAATCGGCGTACGCGTATGTTAATTCCGACACAATCCCCGACACTGGAAAATATGTGAGTCGGCCAGTTTCGATCAGTTTCGATTTTTTTTCGATTCACTGCCGATGCCGATGAGCGTCATGAAGACGACGACAAAACCGAAGAGAGGAAGAAAAAAACTCGATTTCGACCGGCTTGCGCTAAGTGCGCCCGGGCCATCGCAAGTCGCTTTTAACGAGTTTTTTTCTTCAACTCTTCAGCCAGCTACGGCTTGAGTAACTGCTGGTTTATCTGAATTTCGGGCCGGCCGATTTTTCGGCTCCATATGCAAATTGCGATCGGCATATTCGGCCAAAAGGGGAAATTAAAGCGACGCACGAAAGCAAAATTTCAAGTTCACTGCCGTGATAATGCGCCTGACGCACGCATGTAATGCCTCTTTGCAGATAAAAAAAAATCATCGTTAAAGGGCCGTTTTTTTACCTCGCTGTTTAAAAATAAATTTCGCCGAAAATTGCAGTGAGTTTTATTTTATGCATGTACATTTTGGGGATTTGATTTAGTGCATATTGGTAATTTTGGAACTTTTTTTTGAAGTAAAACGCGTTTGACTACTGGAAATTAGTGAATACGAGCCGAATTTAGCCTGCGTATAGCTCAGAAACTAACAATCCAATTTTAATTTTTGTTTTTTTAAATGTATGAATGATTTTAACATGAGGGATAGGCTATTTTTCTTATTTTTGTTATTATTAATTTAACCCTTTGAGAGTTTTTTTTTCGTGACGTTTGACTAAGTCTAGATTTTGTTGAGTAATGTGTATCGAAAAATAAAAAAAAAATATTAATATCGATAAATAAAAACTGCTTTATGAACTTCATATTTGCTACAACAGCAATTCAGCAAAACTCAAAATTAACTGATTTCTAATTATTTCAGCTTATCCATTCTAAGCTGAAAAGGCATTACTACGCAATATTTATTTGAAAGGTGCATTAAAAATAATAAAAGTTGTGAAAATTACAACAATTTTCATAAAATCTTCCCGTTTTTAAACATGCAGTTCATATCATGTTTTTTTGGCGTTGCTGGCGTCTAGCTAACCGGAAGAAGTGGCCCTATGAGAGAGGTGGCTACTATTAAATATCACTGCTCGCACAACGGGTCGCCGCCAGGAGTTTCATCCGTTCTTTGGTCGATTCTGGGCAGATTTCAAGGGTGTGGTCCGAGGTATCTGCTTCGCCCAGTGAGCAATGGTTGCACATATTACTACCCTTCTTGCCAAATCTGTAGAAGATAGTGGTCACAGTCTCCATGCGGACGCTTTAGCCATACTATTAGGGATGGTACCCACCGCTTGAGCCATCCTGACGTGGTGCTGTTGCTCCATCGGGCGGCCCATTCCTCCGTTACCCCAAGGGGCGTATTAGTTTCCTCGCCTATTCGTCGTCGGTAACTTCTTTGTCGTTCTAGCGCTACTAGGTCCTGAGGAGGGGTTGACGATAGAATTTCCGCAGCCTCTGACGACACAGTACAGTATGCCCTACATATTCTCAGAGTACATCCTCTTATGTCATGGCGAATGCTGTTCATGTTAGTTTTTCCCCGCGCCCCATCCGCCCACACCGACGCAGCATAAAGCAACTTTGATAGCGCGACTGAAGACAGAATCCACCTTGCAGAGTCTTTGCTGCCTCCGTGTTGAGGTAGGAGTTTCGAGATTGCTGCTCTCCAGGTTTTGAATTTCATAACATGTTTAAAAAAGTTTTTTGAGCAATTCAAACTCTAAATTGACTGATTTCTTATAATGTCAGCCAAATTTTACAAATATCATGTTGAAAAGACATTACCATGCTATCATAATTTTAAAAAAATGCATTGAAAAATAATGAAAGTTGTGAAAATTACAATTTTGTAAAGTATCCTCGTTCTGTGAGCTGCAAAATATTTTTTTAAAGTAATTAAGATTCTAAATTGACTGTTTTCTTACAATTTCATCAAAATTTTGCAAATACCATGTTGAGAAGACATTATTACACTATCATAATTTTAAAAATGAGTCGAAAAATAATAAAAGTTGTGGAAATTACAACAATTTTTGAAAAATATTACCGTTTGCTGTTCATAAAACGGTAATATGTGTGAAAAATATTTGTACATCAATTAAAACTCAAAATTGACTGATTCAACAAAATTCTCACTTTAATTGAATGAAAATTATCAAATGATGTATAAAAACGTATAATCTTCATTCCAAAATATATGTATCTTATTTTTCAAACCATAAACCTATTGTTTCACAATAATTAGCAGCCACACGATCATAACTATATAATAAATTAATAGTACTACGTATACATTTATTTACATCCATTCCTATACTGGCAACAATGTTTTAACCATAAAATATCATCTAAAGCAGTAAATATGGCAGGTTATAGTAGTTATAGACAAAAAAAAACTTAACCTACTTGATTCCAATTCTTATTAAATATAAGAAATTAACTACAGATTTCTGATGACCGAAATTAACAATGAATTATTCGAAACACTGATATTTAATCTTTGTTAAATATAAATTTAATCGTTGTTTCACTGTATTTTTCCAATAATTCTTACAAAATCATTCACAAAACATACAAAATCATCAGTGTCGATCTAATACTAACGTACAGAATTCCAAGATTGCGTCAAACACCCTAAGACACCCAAGAATGTAATCCATCTTGGAATGCCATGTATCTAAGCGCATTTTCAGCGATTAGCATAAACCCATCGCTCGCTTCGGCGTTATCTATTTGCGCATTTCTGGTTCTACGAGTATGAAATGTGTCTCGCGCACGCTTGTTAGATTTTATTAATTTGGCGTCGGTTCTTCGGGCGGAGAGCCGCGAGGGGCAATCTAATGAGAAGAAGAACATCTGCGCGCCGCCGCCCAGGACGCAATTATTAATACGCCATTAGATCTAGTTCTATCGTTAAAACTGGAATCCAGGTAAATGTTTCCCACACTCACAGATGCAGCAGGAAAATGATCAAACCATACATACGCATACATACTGTATGTATGTATGAATATATGTATGTATAGATGTGTATGCCTTGTTTATGATCAGTTATTTATAGAAGCGTGAGAGTATAATAAAATTACAAGTTGAGAGGGCAAAAATAAGACGATGTAAACAAACAAGAACAAACTTAGCCTAGGAATGGGGATTATTAAAGCAAGAGATATAAAGCGTTACTTATTAAAGCCAGTTTTGTTTATGTTTACGTGTATCCGAGACCTACTCCAAGTCGCGCAAATTCACGGTGGAGAAATTACCGTTCTCCAAAAGCTCGAGAGACTCTTCTGGGATAAGGCCAGTGCCGAGGATCATATCTGAGGGCACGCCTAGGCTCTGGATTGCTTGTTCTAGGAGAGTTTCGGTTCGGTTCGCTGGTTTCGGCTCTTGTTGAGGGTGGTCTTCTGGAACGGATGGCACAGTTTTGGTGGATTGTTGACGTTCAGGATGGTGTTTTTTCATGTGTAGATGGAAGGTTGTTTTGCCTGGTAATCCGGAGAAAGTTTCAGAACATACTGAAAAATAAATATTTTTTTTTATTACATAAAGACAGTTTACTCACAGGTAATAAATAAACAAACGTTTAGGAACACACGTGTCCTTGGATCATTTGTAAAATATATCTTCAATTCTTTGAAAATTTTATAGAGTTTAGTGTGTGTGTGCAAAATAACTAGGCAACTTTCAATGCAAAAGACGAAGTTGCCTAGTTTTCTAAGGTTGACTGCTATTTACTACGTCCGCTCCATCTAGTCATGTTATTTTTTTTTAATTTTTAGGTTCTTAAACAGAGAAACACATTCGTTTTAGTCTTCGTCTTTAAATTAATAATGTTTTTACAAGGTTTTGTGTACCCTTCAAGACGAACTAAGTCATTTATCGACTAGGCTTAGTTAGATTAGGCCCAAATATGTTAAGTTATATTATGTTGGGATAAGGTTTAATGCAGTATATTTGATTAATATCTTATGTTTGCTTTGAAATTAATAATATCGCATTTTTCTCTCATAATAAAATATCATAAAATCTTGTAACAAGTTCAGTGGGTTGCATAATAGCAGCTTGTCAACAGGTACATAATAAAACTAGGCAACTTCATGCACATCATATGAAGTATGTCTGAAAGCATTATTAACAAAAATAAGTAGCCAAAACACTTCTTGAACACTTGGTTTTGACATATTTCAACCAATTATCATTTTAGCTCCTCAACCTAGGTTTAATTAGGTTAAGTTAGATTATGTTACGTTAAGGTTTAATACCCCATTTGATCAACTTTCTTAGGTTTAAGATGAAATAAATAATTTCAACGTATAAAAACGTTCTCTTATATTAGAACTACCCAATCAAAGAGTTGGATAAAAAAAGCAAAAGCAATCAAATGACCACAAATCAGATATTGACAGATAAATATTGAAAAAGAAACTATACTAACCTCCACAAGTATATATCTTCGGTCCAATATGAGTCAAAGTATGCTCCTTCAAATGTTCAGGTCTTAAAAACGACTTACTACAGTCCCCAATCGTACAATGAAACTTCCTGTCCTGTTTATGCGAACTCTGATGCCTTCTCAGCTTACTCGACGACGTAAAACTCCAAGCACACTGATCATAATTACAAACATACGGCCTTTGTCCAGTGTGAGCTCTTAAATGCTCTCGTAGTCTACATGGAAGCTTAAAAACCTTTCCACAATTAGCGTAGCCACAACGCAACTCCGACTCTTTATGTGCATGACTCCTCGAATGATACTGCAATCCGGTCATCAAGAAGAACGCCCTGGAACAATTCTCCTCAGGACAAACAAACGGTGCCTCTGTCACGTTATGTGTTTTAAAGTGTCTCTCACGCATTCGAGAAGTCTGAAAGAGTTGTGTACATCCTTTGACCGAACATTCAAGTTTCGCAGGACGTGCATGATTCTTCACGTGAATATTTAAGTTATAAATGTTCGTAAATCGTCTCCCACAATTCGGAATATCACAGACGAAATCTTTATGATTGCTATGGCTCTCCATGTGTCGCCGCAGCTTAAAAGTTGTATAAAACGCCCATGTGCAGTTCGTAAAGGTGCATTTAAAAGGTTTATGTCCAAGATGCATTAATGAATGCAGTTTGGCTGCACCAATTCGTGTATAAACGAGTTGACAATCCAGATGTGGGCAGACATAAAGCTTGATTGATGTTGAATCGAGTGAAAGACATGGCATAAAAGCATTTAAATCATCTGCAAGGATGTGTTTTTCTACACTTTTGACTAGAACTCGTTCGGTTGGGATTGTAAGTTGGCCACCAACTTCGTTCAAGCTTATATAGCCAGCATGATAATATTGTCGGTCTTCAACATCTATAAATTCCAGGTTGATACGATTATCACTCACATTATGCTTCATAACAACGTACAACTCTTCCAGCTGCTCTAAATATGTAGCTTTACAAGATAAAGTAGTAAATTTAGGAATTACAGGAGTAGAATACTTAATTTGAGTTGCTTCTTCTTTGATATGAACAAAAGTGTCCTCAATTACGTCAATAGTGTTATTATCAGTAGTTATCTGATTTAACAGCGGATCCAGTGGGTTGGTGCTAATTGTAATTGGATTATCAGTGTGTCGTTCATTGTTTATTATAAAATGAACACCGTTTTTATCCAACCATTCGTCAAAATTTCCACTCTGTTCCAATAAGTTGCTGGTAATGAACGTACAATTTTCATCCTCGGATATGTTGAGAGATAACTCCATCACTGCTTCGTTTGGACTCATTTAGATGACTTCGTAGTTAATAAATCGTTGTTTAATACTTTTAGCAGGACATAATTTAGTCTAATTTTGTAAAAATTAGTGTAAGATGATTACAGTTTATTATACTTTATTAACTTGTATGCTTGGTTGCCTGGTTATAACCACATAATAGTTTAATTTTTGGAACAAGAAAGGTTTTACTATTCACCAATAGATCTAACGAATAAATAATCAAAATAAATCGTTGTAATTAAAGCAATTTACTAGAAAATATTATTTTTTTGTCTCTTATATAACATATAAGGTTTAATTACATTTTTAAGATAAAAATTCTAAAATGGTTGATACATCTACGAGTGAAGTTTGAAACTATTAGTTTTACAGGTTTACTTTTGTGTAGTTGATTGCCTATCTTAATAGTTAAGTACGTTGCCTACTTCAATTGAGAAATACAATAAAGGCTCTGCTAGTTATGCATGATGTAAGCTGTTATTTATTTTGACCTCAAAAAGAATGTGGTGATGTCAACCAGTTAGCTCTGCCTGTGCATCTATTTCCATCGAGTCGGCGTTGTAGTTTACCAGAAATCGCTGGTGTGGTTGAACGTGTAACCATCTTTTACACAGAAAAAATGGGTCTCAAAGAATGCCAGATATTCTTTGATAATCCCTACAGTACTTACTATGCTGGTCAAACCGTGAATGGAAGGGTTGTCTTCACGTTTGATTCAACGAAAAAAGTGCGAGGTATGTTTCTACAACCTGTTACTTACTAACCCTCTAAAAACAAAGTAAACTTCCTTAAAATGAAAAAATCAAACTCCATTTCAGTTAAATGGTTTTTTAAGTGACTTTTTACAAGTTAATTTTTAAACAAATGTTACTGTCTACAGGTATTTATATCGTATTCAAGGGCGAGGCACAGACCGGTTGGGCTATTGAAGAATCCCGTACGAATGATCAAACTCATGAGACTGAAAAGGAGAGGATTGATTTGTCTGGTTCCGAGGAGTACTTCAAGACACAGTATTATCTCATCGGAGGAGCTGGAGGTGGTGAGCATGAATTACCTGCTGGAACCACTGAGTTTCCCTTCACCTGTGTTCTGCCACCCACGCTGCCTTCGTCCTTCGAGGGGGAGTATGGGCATGTTAGATATACGGTGAAGGTGGTGTTGGATCGTCCATGGAAGTTTGATCAGGAGACTAAGGCTGCTTTCACCGTACTCACAGCTGTGGATTTGAATGCTAATCCTAGCTTAAAAGTTAGTATCCATTTTTTTCACATTTAATATTTTGTTAGTACTTTTTTAATTTTCACGTGAATATCTATTTCATTTTAGTAATATAACTAAAATATTAGTAAAATGAAATAAATATGGTTTAGATCTGAATATTACCCTAAAGTGATATATGTAACAGGTAACAGATATCTGTTTATAAATATTATTGACCATTTGATAGCGAAATGACATGGAAACATTCTATGAATGTGATTCATTAATTTATTTTGTCCATGCAGATTCAATGTGTGTGAAGTTTCAAGTTTGGTTATGACATTGATTGTTAACCTTCATTAACGTTAACATAGCATGTTTGTAATTTTGATGAGGTATTATTTATGTTAGGACGTTATTTAGATAACAACTTGCAGATATGTGAGATAATTAAAAATGTTATTGCAAGGCTGTAGTAGATTGCTACGCTGTATGTTTGGTTGCAGTCATCGTGTAGGTCAGAAACAAAATATTTTAAGTGAGGTTAGATTAGTCTCCTTTAATACATTCGTAGGTCTTACTCCCTACTACTGTATATATTCCATTCAAGCACAGATGGCGTAGATGCCGAGATCCCTCCTATCATCATTAACTTAAGTACAGTGGGAAAAACTGAAGAATGAAAATTTATACACATTTAGTTTATATATTGAAATAGTTTCTATTCATGGGATTTTTGCGCTTTTGAGCCGTTTGCTCAAAAAAAATCAAAGACGTCACTGATAAATGAATGTATATAATATTTAAATTTAAAATACAACCATGATTAGATACTAAATACTTTGCTAAATCAAACAGTTATTTCACATTTGTGTTTTATACTTAAAATCAAAAAGACCAAACAGAAGACTTTGTCCTTTCTTGAAACTCTGTTGTTTATCACATTTACTTTTATATAATAGGAACCCCAACGGATAACAATGGAGAAATACTTCTGTTGTTTCTGCTGCACATCGGGTCCACTCACCTGCGTAGTCACCATCCCCAAGCGAGGCTTCGTCCCCGGTGAAACCATCCCTCTCGTAAGCGAAGTGGATAACATCTCCAACGTCGAAGTGCAGAGCGTCGAATTCGTCTTCCGCAAAGTCGTCAATTACGTATCGCAACGACCACAACGTGAAACCCGCAAAGACATCGTCGTCCTTGAAACGATATCCGTAGGTCCAGTCGCCGGCAACGATTCCAAATCGTGGAATCAACCGATTGTGATACCCTCACTGCCACCTTCGAATCTCACCAACTGCTCACTCATCGATTTGGACTATGAACTATACGTAAGTTTGTTTGTATTCATTTAAAAATTTACGCAATGTAGAATTTAATAATTTGTTTATTAAGACATCAATGGCAAATAATATTTATCACATTCATAATAATACATACATTCATATATATCGGTAAAACATTCAATTTTTTAATTTTTACGAAAATGGTAATTGACATTTGATTGTTTTGATATATTTGATACATTTGGCTAAGCTAAGATTAGTTTGATTCAATTAGACACATTGTGATTATTGTGTAAAATTGACGTTTCGATCCACAGATTAAGGCTAAAGTGTCGGGAATGCATAGTAATTTATCGGCGCAAATCCCACTTGTTATCGGGACTATACCGATGCGGGAGTCTTTGCCAGTGCCATCCGCACCACCGTCTGGTGGTGATGCTGCTGTGGGATGGGCTAATCCAGGTGGTATTTACCCAACAGGTAATTATAATCATTTCTTTTATAAGAAAAAAAAATTTTAAAACTTATTTTAATTCCATTTTTATAAGAGGTAATGTCATTTGCAACATTGGTTGCCTATAACACTATCAAAAATATAATTATCAAACTCAATGTTATGCAACTTTTTAAACAATTATTTTGACTTTACGATATCAGATAAAATTTTGAAATTCTTAAATATTAAGCTCGATAATTTCGTTGTTTTTGGTCTAATATTTTTGAACTTTGAATATTGCAATAACTACATTTTGTCTGTATTTGTGCTTACAGTACCTACATTAACTGAAACTCAATTTGGTGCTCGACATATACGTGATCCTGACGATAACGAGCATACACGAATGAACAACACCAACTTCCGGCCTAATTACCCCGTCTACAATTTTGCTAACACATAGACTAAACTGTGTTAAAACACTTTGGGTGAGTATGTACTGAATGCAATGAATGTAATGTGCAAAACGTACTACAAACAAACGCAACACGCGCAAATTAGCTAAAAACGCGGTTACGGTTGTAATTCTTCAATTTTCCAAGCTTTTTCGAATCCGCACATGGGGCAAGTCAAGTCAGTTTTACATGGCTTCCACTCATATTATCAACAAACATTAACTGCTTTAATTGTAAATGCCGCAGAAAATCAATGTGCTGTGCTAAAAATGTACTTTACACACATTTTGCATATAGTTTTTACGAAGATTTGCATTGACTATCATTTAATCGAAGTCGAAATTTTGACAAAATTTCGCTAGAATATGTTTGTTTCTTACTTGTGTTTTTACTCTTGTTATTTGTTCTTATATTCTATTATTACTCTTATAAACATAAAACCATCAATTAATTTCAGAAAATTTGTTAAATGTTTTCAAAATTATACAATATTGTGTTAAATTACACTAAATCATATTAAATTATACAAAATTGTGTAAATTACATAAAATGGTGTTAAATTACATAATATTGTGTTTAATGACAACAGTTTGTAATTTATTGGCGTAAATTTAATTAATGGTAATGCAAATATTATATTGTAAAGCAGACCTGTTTTTAATGTTTTTTTTTTGTATAATTGTAAGCGTCTGACGTGATATTACGCGGATTAAAGCTTTGTTCGTTTTATGTATTGGGTGTGGAATTTGGTCGTTTTATTTTAATGTGATTGAAAGTGGGCTTACAATTCATCCCGTTCATCAATGTTGAGCAATTCGATGTGGAAAATGAGGGTTGAATCAGGGGGAATTGTTGGTGGTACTCCCTTTTTTCCATAGCCAAGATGTGGAGGGACGACTAATTTTCTTATTTCACCGATACACATCCTGGTAAATATGATCAAGACACATTTTATTACAAAAAGCAAAATTTTAAAACTTCAGAAGCAAATTTCTATGTAATCCGAAGAATAATCAAATAAAAAATGTTAAAAACTTTATCTATTTCATTTAAGCTATTAGCGAGCTTATTAAACTAACTTCTAGTTACTTAATATCAGCAATTTTAACAACAACAATCGACTAAATAAGATAAAACTAATAAACATACCCAATAAGTCCCTGATCCCATCCCTTGATAACCTGTCCTTGGCCCAGGGTGAATGTAAAAGGCTGATTCCTCACATAGCTATTGTCAAACTCATCTTCAGTTTCGAACATTCCCTGTGGCAATAAATTAACAATATGTTTATTTATAACTTTATAAAGCAAAACACAATTATTAACAATACCTTGTAATGAACATGCAAAAAATCTCCTTTTTTGGTCCTCAAGTCACAATCTTTCAGTCTCTTCTTGATGCCGATTTGTAAACGCCGCTCCTTATCACATAATATCGACGATATCATTATCACAACAAGAAAAAATGAGAAAAACTTTGTAAATTGTGCGTACATTTTATGAGGTTAACTGAGTTTAATTTTTAATATTTTGTTTTGTACTTGTTGGAAGTGACACCAGATGGCGCTAGGGGTATCGTTTTCAGACATTTTATTGCAACCTTCATTTGTTCTTCAGTGCAGTTTTAACCGTTTCAACGACTTCAACCACAGATTACTGACTTCAACAATAAGGGAGTTTCTTTGAAATAAGGTTAGTTTGTTTTTCTGTATCTTTTTTTTTATTAAAAAACGTACATACTAAATAAAAGGCACACTGAGTATGTATAAGAATGTCCACAAATAAATATCTTTGCACAATTTGCGTTCATAGGCTCTTCTTTAGATATATCCATAGTGTAAATACAAATACAATGGAAATCTAGCTTAAAACTTTGGATGTTAGCAACTTTTACTTGAATTTATCATGTTAAATTTTCTACGAAAGTTTCGCTATGTTAATCAGGAATTAATTGAGCGCGTTTTACTCATACTTCGCTTACAATTTGATTTAATGTAGTTTAATAACGTTACAGCTTGACTTAGAGGGTTTTACAAACTAAACCGATTAAAATACACCAAGACAGGACGGGCAGGAGTCCTGTTGAATCACCTCAAGTAACCACAACCCATGACTCGAAACCAATGCGAAAATTGGCTTAAATGTTGCTACATTTGTTTGGAAAACGAGTCGAAATTTCTGTCTAATATGTAGTAATTGCTCACACCATCAGTGTGAGCATTCGGAGGTGATGGCGTTGTCAGTCTTTGCTTTTTCGCGATTCCTGCGCGTCTTTTTTGTAAGCGGAGAAGAATGTAAGGGCTTTCATGAGTTGATAGCTCTTGGAGATTGGGATGTTAGAGTCGTAGAGTTTCTTGGAGTTCTTGCAATCCACATAGAACCACCAGTTGCACTTGAGGATGGTCTGATCAAAGAGTGTTGATTCCGGACACAGGAAACTTTTCATGATTAGGCCATCGTCGGTTAGTGCACATACATGAAAAACCTAGAAAAGGAACACAATTTGATTAGAAAAATATTCTTTCATGGCGTTTTTAGACTTTCATTATTATGGTTCTGTTCTGTGCCTATTTGTTTTATAATATTTTGCTGGTTTGGAAGGAAAATATTGTGAATTGTGCGAATGTTGTCTCTCTGTGTGCTTCAATTAGAGTTTTTAAATACTTCATGGGTGGTCGTTTTTTATTTTATGTTCTAGTTAGGGATTTGGTTCTTAATGTAATGTTAGGGAAAGTTGAACAGTTTTTTATGTTTCTCAACCTTGGAAAAAATTCGAACTATTGTCAATTTTCGAAAATACGCTTGTACTTCAATTAGTTATCTCTTGTATCTATCTTTGTATATCTACAGTACTTTTCACAAACGGGTTGTCGTCGGCGCTCATTCTTTGTTTGGTGACATATTTTGACTTCTGTCCGATGACCCTCAAAAATATAATAAACAACGAAGAAACGGGCGTATATCAAATAACGACTACTCAGTTGTGGAAAAATAGTGCAGCAACGTAAAATTAAAAATTGGTATGTACCTGAAGATGGGTGTTTTACATCTGAAATGCGCATTGCAATTAGCAACAAATACGTGTAGGTGCGGGACCTCAAATTCTGTTCAATCAAATCCACAGTACGATATGTGCAATTTCTTTTTGGTACAATAAAATCAGTCTTACTCTAAGCTTGTTAAGCACTGCTTGGACAGAGTTCCGATACTCGAATTAACTCCCATGTTAAGGTACTTCGATCAACCGGCGAGTTTTTAACAATGAGTTAGAAATAATTCATACATAGCATCTGGACTCCGATACTCCAATGCGTTTCTGTACATAATAAATAGTTCAGATTTCCTAATATGAAATTGTTTGTACTGTACAAACTGGTACAGTATAAAAACTAAAAGTTTGCAACATTCCTAATTCTATTGAATGATTCATTTCGCTCACTTATTACCACGGTCATTTCATTGTTTTGTGAGCATGGACCAATGGAGCACATTAGCCGAATTACATATAGAAACATGTAACATGTCGTCATAAATGTTTTCTGTTGCCCAAGTAACGTAACTTATCTTATGCGAGTAAACGCAAAATGATGAATTACGCACGTTTCTGCTCAAGCATCCTTATTAAAGTTACAAAATAGACAATATTAGTCATTCTTTAAACTTATAAATGATATTACAATCAAATATTGAAGGACTTTAAACAATACATAATGTAGAGGAGGGTACTCGTACAATTTATACTTTCACACTTTGTATGTTTACATAGGAATTTGGCAATTTAGTGTGAAGTTGAATTACATATATGAGAGCAAATAATTTTGATCCACGTTTGGTCACTGTGCTCTGATCGGGTTCCCGGGGTGTCCGTGGCGCAGTTGGTAGCACGTTGGGCCGGTATCCCTAAGGTCGCAGGATCAAACCCGGTCGGGGCTTCAAATTTTCTCTTATCGTGTTAAATTCCAATTATGTTAACACAATTTATTTTTATATATGTACTACACATAAAAAAAGTTTCATTCAATGTGGTGTTGGGCAATTGGAACACTCTCCTTGTAAGAACTTGCTCTCAAATATGTACTTCAAACTTCACACTATATTACCAAATTCAATATAACTTATAATCTAATTTTCTAGAGTTCACTACAGCTAAGTTTGATTAGATCAGGTTAATATTCATTTATGGAGAGTGAATAATATCATGACTTCTTTCTTGTCATGATATGAATTTTTTAGATTTGGATTTTGAGTTAGAATTTTTAGACAATTAGAATTTCTAATTGTATTAAACTACAAAAACCAAGGTATTATCGTAACTAACCGATATTTTGCACGAGTTTGCAATAAATTACATATAATTCTGCAATGGTACTATAACCTTCAAGGTGTTCTAGTCTTATTTCTAGTCTTATTATACTTCTACAGAAACTGAGTTTTAAATTGTCTTTCGAATTGTCTGGAATTTAATCAAGCCTCGAATTGTAAATAAAAATATGAAAAATAACACCTGTGGAAAAGCATTCTTTGTTATAGAAAAGTTCATGTTATTAGGTAGAGGTGTATTTTAAATTTAGCACGTGGTAATTAATTGCTTAATATGAAAAATGAGACTATTGTGACTCGCAAGAATTGCAAGAGCTACTTACTAATTTTCATTGCATAAGTTCAATGTCACGCGTGTACAACGAAGCAAACTCACAATCAGCACAACGAATTGACAAGTTGAATTATATATTGCATTGTGGTACAATACTGTGTTACAATAAATGAAAGTGTAGTTCTAGTCATATCATACTTCTACATTCTTAATGGTAATTTCGGTTTGTATAGTTAATGGCTTGTGATTCATGGAATTTTCAGGATACGATAAAAAGAAAAAGACAAAAGGAAGAGTTGAGTGCGGATGTGATTGTCTTGTGAGTAATTCGATTCTAATTTTGAATAGACAATTCAGGAAATATTTGCTGGATGAACGGATATATTAGTTAATATGTCCAAAGGAAGAATGTGTTCATGCTTATTTTTATTTTACTATAACTTCACGAACAGATTATATTAGCTGCCAAGAAAAGTATGATTAAGTAGAGCTGCCAAAAAAGTATCGTATCGGTAAGTTTCGATACTTATCGATACCCTCTTCGATATCTACCGATTTTACGCCATCTGTATGTGTTAAATATAAGCTTCTGGCGGTATTCATAGGGACACAAGGCCAAAGTAGGTAGGCTATGGCCTAAGATAATTTTTATTACGAATGTCAACCTCACAAATTATTTGGAGTCAATAAATCAGAGGAGATAGAACTTTTCACAAGCTCAACTTTTCTCATAAATAATTGAAAAGAATTTGCAAGTTTCAATATTTTCGATTTTTCGATACTACCGATATTTATCGGTGCCTTCCTATACTATCGATACTTATCGATATCATTCGATACTATCGATGTTTATCGGCACCATTCGATACTATCGACACTATCGATACTTATCGATATCATTCGACACTTTCGATAGTACCGATATTTATTGGTGCCTTTCGATACTCTCGAAACTTATTGATATCATTTGATACTATCGATATTTATCGATACCATTCGATACTCTCGATAGTAACCAAACAATAAGCAAAATATCTCGAAGACAGCCCTCTCAATCGATGAGTTTCTAATTATTACATAATTATATAGTCTTTTTCATAGTTTCTTTTTTGTGATTAATCGTTTTTTTGTTTTTGGGCATAAGAAAAACTTTTTTATCTTGAAAATCGCATCATCCCAAAGAAATTTTCAAATCACAAATACAAATAATTTCATGGAAATAATTAAGAAATACCTGTAGTAATAGAAACATTAATATCATTACATTAATTTGCATATTATTACCTCTTAATCCTCATGAACTTTAGAACTAGTTAACTATGAACATTTATTTCGTTTGGACTTGGTACAAACGCAATAAACTGCAATGAAAGCGAATAAAAACAAAACCAATTGCCAATAATTAAATTGGCTCATGATTATTAATAAATTCAACCTCAAAAATAGATTTAAAAAAAATTATTGCTCAATAATTATGAATATTGATCAATTTTTATAATAGTTATAAACAGATGGCACTTTTCTATATTACTTACATAACACCCTATGAATGTACAACTTTATTATGTAAATTTCTACGTTGTATCAATAGATTTGAGGCGAAATTGGTAATTAGTCGAATTAGTGCAAAATAGGAATACCGCAATTTCACAATCATTGTAGTCACTGAACTAAAATGAAACTACAATAAGCTTTGTAGATTAGTGTTTGAATGATGAAATTTCATCATTTGGCTGGCTATGGACATCAATAATTTATTTGTTATGTTGCTTTAATGGTAGAATAACTAATGAGCGATAATAAAAGTTTAAAGAGCATAAATATCTATCATTTTGTCGTTATGTCAGCGTATTATTATAGTAGAAGAGAAATTATTTGCAAATATTTAAATATTTAACCCATTAAAATGATTAAATGCAGGAGAGAAATTTACCGTTCATCGTAAAAGATGCGATAATATTTAATATGTGAAATTCCATTGCTGATTTTCTGCTATTATTAGTTGAATACCTTCTTTCTGATTTGCTGTTCTTTGAATCAGGGTTTAAATTAAATGTTTATGTATGAGTATGAGTAGTGTTATTAAATTGACAGACGGATGTTGCAGAAACGTGTGCACTTACAAAAAGCCCCCTCACACAGGGGAGCGCTTCCTTCACAGCCCCCTGTGAAGGAAGAGATTTTTGGCGGACTGGTCGCAAAAAGGACTGGCCCATGAACATGATATTAAATCACGAATTCCATTAAAGGAATAAACTCATTTACGAAAATTAAACGATTTTTACCATATCTTTTATCAGCTACTATAAAAATGATGACTGTATCACCTGGTTTTTTGAGTTTTGATCAGCTGCGTACACGCTAAGGTCCTTAATTTTGACCAGAAAAGAAAAAACAAAGCATTTTTGTAAAGTTTATAAAAATCGAAACGTTTTTGCAAAGTCTATACAACTTTCTTGAATATGACGTTGAGTATTTTCAGGAAAACGTTAATAATTGTGTGTTTTATACAGTTTTAAATTGAATTTTCAAGAAAATGTTAAAAATTGCAGTTTTTATACAGTTTTAAATTAAAAGTACATATTTCGCCAAAAAAAAGTTTTCAAAAAACAATGAGATTCTAGAGAATTTAATTTGCTATGAAAAAAGTCTTCTAGCAGCCAAATAGATTCGGTAGAATTTTCGCAATCGTGTATGCAAATTCGAAATATAACATTTCCAGAAACACGTTTAAAGTTCTATCCTTATTTTTTTTGTTTGATTTTACCAAGCATCGACTGCTATGGTCATTAGCTCTATTCAATTCTTTTTCAATGTAATTAGTCATATTGGAGGCTAAAACTATTGATAAGAAGAATTTACTTTAATATGCATCCCTACCGAGAATCGAACCCGGGACCTCATGGGCAATGGTATCTATCCTTATTAAAAGAGAAAATGATAATATCCCGCTAGTTTGATGTGTTACCTGCAAAGGTGGAAGTGCGTTCGATCAAAAAGTTATTAGTTAGTATCTTTGCAAACATCATTGCAAAGGCATGACACACTCTGCAATTTAGCAAATATTCCCAAGAACTATATAAAATGAAGAAAACAATAGATTTCTTACAAACTATCTATTAACCTAATAATAGGTAACATCCATCAACATATCTTACTTCACGAAAATCTACACTTATCGTTAATAAAAAATTACTCTTTCACGCTCTCTGCATTCCTGTAACTGTAAATTAGTGTCAAATGACTTTCCAATTGTTCTCACTTTTCTTTTTCTCACACATTACGAATATAAAAATCGGTATTTCAGTATTAAGAAGCTGATTTGGAGAAATCATTTAGAGAAATTTGAACTTGACTTAGAGAAATTAACTGCTCTTGTTTTTTAGAGCAACAACTGAGAATTTGCAACAAATAACTCAATTTTTTCATCATCAGCAATGATGATAATGATCATATTACATTCTTACTCTGCATGTTTGTGTAACCTTGCGAATAACACACTAATTGTGATAAATTTGTCCATTTCATGTTTGGATTAAATTTGGCACGCATTAATGAAATGGATGTATGATTAAGCGTTTATTTTGAGTTAATCAGCAAGTAGATGCAAACTAATTTTGGTACTCAACACTAATTTGAAGTTTTGTACTTTCAATTATTCTTCTACCACTTTCAAATGTATGCAATTAAATCAAGTTAAATTTGTAAAATTAAATTCTAAAAATTAAAAGTAAAAACTTGGAGAAGTTATGAGCAAACAGCTTTAATTGCAGTAGCTGTGGATTGATTACTAGTTTAGTGCACGCTATAAAGTAATAAACTAATAAAATGATGAAATATACTTCAAGATTGTATTTTTACAATCTTCGGTGTAAGAATCTTGGCCATAATGTTGTAGAATAACGTCTTATTAATAGTTTTCGAGTGTAGAGAGAAGGTGAGGAACTATATTCTTTTTTTTAATTTCATTTTAAGCTCTTGTGCGTCGTCTTTTGAATTTGACCTACATACCTACCACCTGTGGTGGTATTTTTGTATATCGAAATGATTTCGGTATTTCACTGCGTAGCCACTTAGGATTATTTTCATAATATCAATATGGGCATCACAAATTAATTTGTCATAAAAGTTTCCACTTTCTTTAGTTTCTACCGATTCTACCGTTTCTACTTAATTTTAGTTGT
>WSZQ02000004.1:3603306-3640321 GCA_019419845.2 Weissflogia rhopalogaster | reverse complement strand
ATTTTTTTTTTAAACGGACTATAAATACTAAAACTATCAAAAGTGGACTCTTGGAATTTTATAGGTCACCTCAGTGCGCTATATTTAATAGAGTGTGGCCAGCACTGTTGATATTGAAAATTTAATTCGTAAATTGATTTTCTGCGCCAATGCCGCGCATCGAGCACAACCATCCGCATTTCGCGCTCCAATTGGGCCACCAGCCGCATCTTCCTTAATTAATATCCATAATCCCAGGCCCGCATGCTAATCTTTAAATACCCACACCCGAATTTAGGCAGCCAACATGGCCACGGGAGGTTTCCTTGCTGCCATAATGGTTGCACACCCTTCGCTACACTTACCCACTCATATCCACATTTATATTCACTTACTTTCATTTACTTACACTTACTACCCTTAATTACACTTACCTAAACTTTCTTACACTTACCCAAACTTACCTACACCCGGACACTCAGCCATAAGAAGAAGAAGAATCCCAGGCCGGTTTGTTGCGCATTTTGAAATATCCACGCTGGAATGTAGGCAGCCAAAATGACCTCTGGAGGATTATGGTTGCCTACCCACTTACCTACACTTATCCTTAAACTTACCTAATATTACCAACACTTTCCTATTCTTACCCACACATTTAACCACAAGAAGGAGACAAATCCCAACGTATGCTGCCCATGTTTAATTATCCACACCCGAATGTAGGCAACCAACATGACCTAGTGAGACTTCCTTACAGCCGTTTTGGTTGATACCCATTTACGTACACTTTCCAGTTCTACCTACACATTCCCACACTTAGCTACACTGACCTAATCTGACCTATACTTACCCACACTTACCTACCCTTATCTAAACATACCTTCACTTACCTACATATACTACCCACATTAACCCACACATATACTACCATATACACAACCAATGCCCTCGCAAATATGCACTAACGAAACAAAATGAACAATCCCACGTCCGTTTGTTATTTATACACTCTAACGCAAATACACACATTTTTTGTTGTTTTGTTATTGCCATTATTATCCACCTTGAGTAATATGATATTTTGCTTCTGTATGTTTTTGTTGTTTTTTCCTCTCTCTCTCTCTCTTTCTTTCTGTACCTAATTTATCGATTGTACTTATATATTGTTATCACGTTCTGTAAGCTTTGATTTTATGGTTTTACGTGTATTAATGTTTGTTGTATGTTTTGTTTTTGTTAATAAAGCTGTAACTACATGCTGCAAAATCCTATCCAAAATGGCGTCCATTTTTTTGCGTTTTTTTTTTGTTTGTATGACATTTTGTTTCGCAGATTTGCACACTTTTGTGAATGTATTAATGCATTTGTTAATATTGCTTGATTCTTTAAGGTGTTCATGTTTGGTGTTTTCCGTTTTTTGGACGCGTTTTTTGCGCTGATTTCGGGTGGTACTTTTTTGGGGGGCTGTGGCGAGTCACGCGTTTTGTATTCTCAAATGAAATACAGAAATAGCCGGCTGCGTTTTGCGATATAAATAAACGGGTTCCATATTGCTGCGACTATTGGGACGGGAGCACACACGCGTTGAGCGTTTCAAAGTGTAAAAGTTACTAAGTAACTGTATTTCCACTCGGAATTCACCTTTATTTAATCTTCTTTAATATAAATACCATCATAAAATAATTAGACCTTAAAAAAATCAAAATGTTTAAAAAATCAATGTTTTGGTACTTTCTGATAAGAGAGCCCGAAGATACATAGCTAAACACCCTGTGAGCCTGCTGAAATCTGAAAAGGTCATTGAATAGTTGTATAGTCATTATCGTGGGTTTATTGATCGTGAAAGTAGGCGAAATTTGAGGTTGGGCACGTTATTGTTGTCTAGCTTAGGACGAGTGCCATCTTACGGTAGACGTGGGCATTGTGCTTGCATAATTCCGCAGGAGAATGGCGCGATTTTTAATCCGGCACTGTGCTTTGGTTGTGCGTTGCAGGATCGTTGCGGCGTGGTGAATGCCAACGGCAGCAGCCCGCTTGAGACGATGCGCGGTTTCGAGCACATACTCAACGACATTATGCGGAACCCGTCGGAAACAAATGATCTTAAAGGTAAGTCTACTATTACAAACTATTGTCGATTGATTGAATAATTGTAACAATAGGAGTTTTAAATTTAATTAACATAATTATATGTAAATATTTGATTCGTTTACTTGCATATTTTGAAATGAAAATGGAATTACTGTCGACTTTTGTTCATTTTAACAGAAATTCGAGTTAATATCGAATATGTTACTTATTATTTCATCTAACCTTAAAAGGACCCACCTTCAAATTTTGTTTCTAAATAATTTCCGTTATACTAACCATGCAGTTCTCATTGATGCACCAATTGATTGTCCATTAAATATAGTTTTATTTGGTTAGAGTACGTCTAAATATAGTCAAATCATTGAGAAATCTAAAATCTTACGTGGAAAAGAATGTGCGTTTCCGAAAAATGGCAACATTTAAATATGTCAATTTATTTCATATTCCTCGCAATCCTATAATTATAAATCAAACACCATTCTATTCAGAGTGAAATTTGCTCCGAAACCCTAGGATAGTTCTTCGTTTAATTACATAGAAGCGATATTGTAACTAATAAAAGTTGAGTCTAATAACGGCGTCATTTTCGCTAGAATACACATTCTTTGCATTTGGAATTAAGATAACTGCAACCAGTTATACACAATCCAGTAATCCAGTAAATATAATTGGTTGCATAGTTTCTGAATTACTCAATCTTCAACTGATATTAGCAGCAAGAAAACTACCGGTTCGATCATTTAACAGTCTCACAAATATTAATACAATAAAGTAACATAAAATTAAACTAAAATCAAATGAATTTCAACAGAATCTCAGTAATTTGAAACGTTTACGAGTAAATAACAAAACACACCTTTATACAATTTTGTTGTGAATCTTTCTAAGCTCATATCTATCGTTCTTTATAATTATAAGTCGAAGTCTAACATTTGCAACAATTTCACATGGTACATACTTCTAGTCACACATGATTTCATCAGACAGAAATGTATTTGAATGCTTATCAGATATTAGCATTATTAACATAAATTATCTCTGTGTCACCATTTATACTATACGAAGCCAACACGACTCTATTTGATATTCCGTTATCGCCCTGATAGTGATAGTGTTGATTCAGGAACGAGTTTATCAGCAGTACGAGTTATTGCTACATTTTTTTTTTGCTATTGACAATCAGCGGCGAAAAAATCGTCAAATGCCTTAAATCGTAAACGCTTTAAAAACGCTAAAAATTGTCGAAGTATTTACGGCGATTTTTATGCCGACACTGTCTGTGTCTGTCGACCGTGGAGATACTGCCACAGTGGCGATTTTTTGCTTCAAGTATTGTATAGACACAGTGGGACGATTTCATGATAAACGCGTCTTAAATCAACACCTTGCGATCGCCAACAACTTCATATTTTGCGTCTTTTTGACATGGATTTTATGATATTTAGAATAATGTTATCAGAATGAATTCTTCACGTTAAAATAGATTAACTCTTTTACTTTAATAGAAAGTGATTTAAATTTCCTTTTTTTATTTTTTTATATAGAGTTATCAATAGTAGACTTTATCCTTTGCTGACGATATGAAAGAGTAAAATGTAATCAACGAGTAATACATCAGCAAATTCTCTATTTTATAATCTATCAAATGGTATATAGGTTATTACTACTTTGCTTGTGGACGATGACTTTTTTGGGGTGTATATTGAAGTTGCGCGAGAACCAGAATCGTACCTGACGCGATGCCGACGTGCATTTACCTTAGCCGCAACTCATATATAGACAATTTAAAATTCACCCTAAAATAAGGGTCATCCCCAACTGAGATATTAATAAACTATATACTATTTAATAGGTTGTAACGTAGAGAATATGCTGATATATAACTCATTGTATACATTTTACTCGTTCATATAATCAGCAAAGGGTAAAGTCTACCCTTGATAACTCTATGTAAAAAAGGAAGAATTTAAATTTTAATTTGATTATGAAAGTAGAAGAGCTAAGCTATCTTATGGTGTATCATTCATTCCAATATGTTTATTCTAATCATGGTAAAATTCAATATAAAATTTCGCGAAATATATATTTTTTAGAACAAACTTATTGCTGCGTCGATTTATGTCGTTTCTTCCTTGAAATCAGCCCAGACTGTGTCGCTTTGTATCGCTAAAAGGTGAACATTTTAATTGAAGCCACTCGGGGGCCTATATTCGCACCCGAGTTGCTGCAACCGTCACATTTTTCCCTTCTGCACTTAAGCACTTGTGCTATGTGCATGAAGGCACAATAGGATTTTCTACACTTATGCCCTGTCTGGCGCCGCTCCGTCCTGCAACTGCAGTGCAGACATTTTCACTCCACACCTCTCATCCGGCAGGCAGGTTTCATATTTACATGATTCCCTTGATTCACCATGTAACTTCCGGATTGCGAACGTGCTGCATGCGTGTGTGATACGAAGACTATACGGTTAGATCCGTCCCTGTACACGTTGCAACCCATGTGTGTGGTACGTCTTGCATTTTTAAACAAGCTCATTATTCAGATTGGATTTTAATTATTTAGTTACCTTGTTACGATTCGGCTAGAATCTAACTTAATATGCCCTATTTTGTTTTCCCTATTTCATTTTCTGGCCTTTTTTAATTTCCTTGCCTTTTTTGTGTTATTAAAACGTTTTTTTAAAATATATTTCACAGATATTTATAAAGAAAATGCTTGCTTTTGTATTACAGTAAAATTGAAGTATAACATTTAACTGTAACACCCTGTAGAGGCAGTGGTAGAAGTCAACGTAATAATTAATGATGGCATTTATGCGTTTCGGGCAGGCCCTAAAAGGTAGTAAGTAGCCGCGTAACACTATTTGCTGCCGTTAAATGTTAATTATCTACGCAAGGGAAATTGTGCCCTACGAGTTGGAACTATGATTATTCATTAATTGCGCTTATTTGTCGGGCAAAGACAGGAAACTCGAAAATGGCAGCCGGAATGTCAAGGACGAGGGGAAATTCGATGCGTAATTTTCGAAGGCCGTATGTATTCGTTTACCTGAAATATTCAAATAGGTTTAGAATATAGAAATTTATGGTTTAAAGATTCAATTTTAAATTATTTAGAGTTAATTTTATATAAATACTTAGAAGTGTATTTAATAATTTAAGGATTTTGAGTTATGAAAGATATTTTGTTTTAATTTATTTAGTGTATTGTAAAAAGAGCTAGTTATTATTCTCGATTATGACAAATTGCAGCACAAGCCGAAAGCGAGCTACGAAACGCACGCAGCACTTAAGCATTTATTTAAAATTGTCTGTATTATATCTATTGTAAATACATTATTGTAGTGTATTTTATTTAATTTATAGTACGTTATAAAGGGGTTTCCCACCAGACAAACCATGAAGTGTATCGTATTTGAAAGAGCATAGGTTTATGTGTGAGACTAAAATCAAATTCCTCGAATAAAATTTATGAAATAAGGTATATTACAGGAACGAAAAGAAGGCGAAATCACCAAAATTAAATAAAATATACTACAATAATATGTTTACAATAGATAGAATACAGAAAATTTTAAAGAAATGCTTAAAATTCGGATTATTGATTATGGGCCGTGGGCTCAGCTATGAAACTACTATAAACACATTACATAAACTCTGCGCTCGCAACTACGCACTCTCGGTGTATGCCAGGCCAAGCCAACGCACGCCGCGGCGCACAGTGGACCCGCACCATAACATTTGCCGCATAAATATTTCCAGTTGAGCTAGAAATTTGAAATTTTCAGAGTGTATTCATAGTGCTATGCCAGAAAAGTCAATGGAAACGATACTTTGAAGAGCCTCTTGTAATTTTCGCTATACATGAATAAACTATTAGAGTTCCTTAATGAACACATTACCTAACTCGCTTGTCAAGAACTACGGTTATGGACAGCCGTAGGAAATGTATACCATTACTTAATCAAAATCAATAGTGAAATGTGCATATTATTCAACAGACGTACAAAAAAGTACGTTGCGATGTGATTATTGTTACTGATACTAAATCAAATTGATTAAGAGAAATTTCTGAAAAAAAAAACCTCAGACTTAACTTAAAAAAAATAGCCGATCTCTCAAGTTGAAACAATTCACACATTAAGAAAAAAGAAAAGTTAAAATTACAATGTTAGTTTCTGAGCTATACGCAGTCTAAATTCGGCTCGAATTCACCAGTTGACTCCACAAGTCTAGTCGCGCGTATATATTTACTTCAATAACGCAATAAAAACGTATTAAAAACATAATAAACCTTTCCAAACATTGTGTAAACTTTTTCTAAATACAAACATATAAAGTTGGAAATAGAAAAAAAAAGTTTTAAAATAATGATAAATCACAAAGTTCGTAATTTAAAAATGCTCGTTCTCGTAGCCCCCTTGCACTGGGTGTTAATCAGCTTGTTAGTTTTACTAATTACAATTTCTGGCGTGGCCTGTTGGTCTGTTTGCTATCTGGCGTGTCTGGCCTCTAACGCAACGCCTCCCATCAAGCTGGGGGCTCACATTGCACATGGATACAATTTTACTCTTTCTCTGTTACATCATCACATCATGCGTTCACAAATGGCTACATTTGTGTTCGTTTGGGCTCATCTTCATATAGATAGATACGCACGCATGCATTGTGGGGAAATTCTAATCAATAATGATATAATGCAGTGCAAACAGAATCACAGAACATTGTAACGAGTGACTTGTTGAAGCTAATTGGTTATTATTCACACAGAATACCATATTATGACATTGATCATGTTGGTTTAGCTTATTTATTGGCGAAATTTGTTGGGTTATTGGTTTGGCATATTGATTAGATAATTTTAGCATTTCTGGATTTTTATATTCTTGTTGGTTGAATAAGAATATATTATTTTACTTGGGTATTTACTATAACACAAAACGCTTTGAATTTTTGATGCCAATTTAATGCAAAATTCACAAAAAAAAATTTTTTTTTCACCTTAAAAGATAGATGTAGCATCGGTAATTTTAATCAAAATCGAAAAATTAAATGGTTTTTACAAAGTTTATAAAATTTTCCTGAATATGTCCTCGAGTATTTTAAAATACTCTAGAAAAAAATGTATGTTTTATACAGTTTTAAATTTAAAGTGCATTTTTCACGTAAAACTTCGACTTAACGATACGAAATAAGATATAAATATTTTTTTTTCTTAAAACAATTGACGTCATATTCTAGGGAATTAATTTATCTATAAAATGAGCATTTATTCAGTCGAATCGGTTTGGTGAAATCTGCTGAATCGTGTACTCAAAATCGAAGAATGATGTTACGAGAAAAAATGGGATTAAAATTTGATAAACATAGGAATACTAGTTTTTATGAGCTTTGCACATTTTTTTTCTTAGGTACTAGAACTTAAAATGCTTTGAAGCGTTGACCGAAAGAGTTTTTTATTGATTAAATTGATTTATGCATCAACGAATTTTCGGACGTCTTTTTCTCGAAAGTATGTTTCTCATATCAGTAACTAAAATAACTCGAAAACCGCTCTACTGATGAACTTGCAATTATATGTTGTTACAGTATACATAATTATCTAGTCTTTGTCGAAGGATTTTTCTTATTTTATTGTTTGTTCTGGTATTTTGGGCATAACAAGAGCGAATTTTGCTTGAGAAATCGCTTCGTTAGGTTCAAACGCTTGTCATTTGGTCAAAAAACCAATATTTTTAAAATCGGTTTCGACCAAGACTAAATTCTAGTATCTATTATAATAATTGCTTTGGTTCTTGCAGATAACTTTTGGCGAAACGCCAGGAGTTACAGTTTTAGTCAATTTTTTGTGACTTTTCAGTTAAAAGTTATATGACACTTTAGTACTCCATCAATTTGAAAAAATAATTTAAAAATATTGGAAAGTACATACTTTCAGCTAACAAAACTGATCGGATATTCCAAATAGTTTCCTTAAAAATATTTTTTTCTCGCTTCTGGATATATGCGTACATTTAATGATTAAAATTTACATGTTTTCTGGTTTTTCTTTAGTTCTGAATTGTCTATTTTTTAAGTTTCTAAAGTTTTGATACTAAAGTTTTAACATTTTAAAGTTCAAAAGTTTGTAACAGACTGTATAAAGGTTAGTGATCATTATTGTGGGCCCCAGTGGGGACAAGTGTTGATTTGAAATCGACTTTGCTATTGTGATTACCACATATATGCAATATTTCATCAATATCAAGTTTACATAATTATTGCGTCGATTCTTTTAATTCAACTCAACGTAAACTAGGTATTAACACGTACTTGTTATGTCAGCAATTAACATTTTGCACTTTTGTCGGCTTGATTTTAGTATGTTTAATCGATTTGAACATTTTAAATAAAACAATTGTTTTAAGAATGGAAATTATTATTTAAAAAATGGAAACAATTATTTGCATACTATCTAGAAAACCTTAAAAACGTAATTTTCAAAATGGTTGGCAATTTAATAACATATACATGTATTGCTTTTTATATTGTTTATAATTGGCATTTGTTTAACGCACCTGGTCGTTGCGTTTCGCAAGCGACCTTTATGAAAGGCTGCTGGTTTGGTCATAATTGTCATCCGCCTCTGACTAGGCCGATCAATAACTGATGAACGTTAATAAAACGTGGAATTGCGTTATTAATGGTAGGACATTATTGTTGCGTTTAAGAGCTGTGTGGTTATCGCTGCAATGCGTCAGTTTGAAAAATGCATTTTTCTTCTCCAATTGTATAATATCCGCATTTCATTATAGATTTTAATCCAGTAATGGCATATACATCCTATGGCTGTTCATAACCGCACTGGTTGTTTTAGTAAAGTCAGTTAAGTAATATGTGCATAGTAGCTTCATAGCTTAGCCGTGCCGTCACACCAATACCGGAAAATCTACTCATTATTTACACACATAATTGGAATTCACAAATTTCACTCGTGTGACTGCAGCAAAAGGACTCGGGAGTAATGACTAGCATTCCATACTCGTAGTACAATATACTAATTCGATTAGGAGTGAAATATTTGCACGCCATTTTTGTATACACATTTGAGCAGTAAAAATTCATTTCGAATGAGGTGGAGAGCAAGGATGGACAGTTGAGGGTATGCAGGAAATGAGGGTGTTTGAGGGGGACTACTCTTGTGGCCTACATTGGAACATGGGCGAAAATTTGACAGTTACAATGCCCCACATGTATATCCTCATAAAAGAGGGACTCTTCATGGAGATGAAGATGTGGGGCAATTTTAGAGTGAGTTATTTTAGATAGATGAGTTTTTAGATAGATCAGCTGTTTTTCCAGCTATTCCATATAATTAACAACATAACTCTTTAACAATAGGATGAGATTTTAGAAAAGTGTAGCTTTTAGAAGTCAATTCGAGGGGAAGCGTAATCAGGAAACGAAGGTGTGTACAGTCCCTTGTGTCCTATATTAGAACACTGCGAAATTTTGACAATAAAATCGGGCCCCTTCTGTGTTGGATTGGAATGTAGGGAGGTAAATATGGGCCAACTTTAGAGTAAGGGCTCCCCCTAAACACACCGATTGGATGCATCAGCTGTGCGTAGGAATACTCCTGCTGATTAGCATCAGAATGGGACCGAAACATAATGCAAACTTGAATGAATAGAAACTTTGTTTTGTATCATGTTGAAGGTATTATGTCTCGGTTTGTTTGTGCGATTGCGACTACGACTGACGCGGAAGTAAGCGAAGGTATTTCCTCCTCCTCGTCCTGCTACCTACGTGGGTGAATTCCTTGTAGGATCTTTCTATTCATACTCCTTTCTATATAGACCTAAGAATGGAGGAAAGGGAACAAGATGAGGAAGGAGGAGGAGGAAGAGAAAGAGGAAAGAGGAAAAAGGAAGAAGGAGGCTTGGGCTTCTCTTCTTTGAGTTATAGTAAATGACACTAGATAGTACACCATCAATGGTCAAATCCTATGCGTGTAGGAATCATATGCTGAAAATATTGGAACGTCCACTTTGCCCCTGTATCAAACATATGAGCAAAGTTTAAAAATCTGGGAGTCATTGATTCTTATCTTTCCAGCAGTTTTCTAATACTATGACTATCAGATTTCTTATAGAGTCATATAGTTATAGAGGAAAAGACAATGATATGCCATGGAAGGTATGGAACTCATGAGTTTGAGCCACATATGTTGCCTTTGGTTGTTTATCAGTCTGTGGTTGTGATTAGGAATGGCTGATATTTGTCAACAAACAAAATATTAGATAAACTATCGCTATCTATGTCTATGTGATGGAAGAAAGATTGCGAACTGAAAAAAAACCTCATTCCTAACTTACTAGGAATGGAGGAAGGTGAACAAAGTGAGCAAGTCCTTGGAAGAAGAAGGTTTGTTTAAGAAGGAGGCTAAGGAGGAAAGAGGCTATGGACGAAAGAGGATATGTAGGAAGGATATGAATCAAAGAGGACAAGGATGAACAAAAGACGTAGAGGACGAACCATGTGGAAAGGAATACTGCCAATTCCTGGTCATGCGCATATCCCTCTGGTTTGAGTATGTTTAGGTACGTGGGGGCCGCGTTGCCAAGCTGCGGCGCTGTGTCAATTATTCGTTACGTCACGTTGCGAACGCGAGCGCGAGTCGCGTGTCACATTCACGGCCCGGTTTCCACGGCTACCGAGCGTCGGGAGTTGCGCCGTGCGCACCGCAAACATACACACGCACGCACTGGGGGCCCCGGCACTCGAACTCTAGTCGTTGATTAGTCCACGCCGGGCCTGCTTCGCGTAGACAAGCAGCGTCTACACGCTCGTGCCGTGACTCGCGCAGAAAAAACCTCGAAAAAACGTGAAATACATACGGTGTAGGTGCAGGAGGGAATACGTGTACAGCTCCCGTGTGATCACTGAGAGACAGACATTTGGGGTGTGTGAATCTCAAGGGGAGGAGGTTGTGCAGTGCACGTGCAAGCGAGACACAGGTCGGAGGACACGACGAGGACAGGAACGTGTGTTACCTTAGCACAGAGTGACAACTGGTCCTGCGCACAGACAAGGTCCTCGCCTACGAGTCACGTTATCAGAGACGAATTGGATACATTTAGGAGGGACAGTATGTTTCGTGCGTATGGGACAGCACCCGTGGACACGGCTACACAACGTAGAGAACCACCACCTTCATGGGGTGGTTTTAATCCTATCAACAAAGGTTTGTTCTTATATCAAAAATACCTATAGTGTTTGTCCTGAAGGTTTACTCATGACCATTAACACTATCAGTAAAGTGTTATATCAGCTTCAAACAAACTCTACAGAACTTACCCCAAGGGGGTGATGTCATATCAAGAAAAGGTTTGTTTTGATACTGCATACTTTTTGGAACTCCATAAATATGATCCACGTATTTAAGATTATGCGTTCCCCATTAAACTGGAATATCTTTTAGAAACCCCAATGTTCCAATTACCAAAAATAACCCTTAAGAGTTCTCCATGAAACTAATGTATCCAGGTACATTGGTGTGTTTATGGTAAAAAAAAACGCGGTGGCAACTCACGAGGTTGCCTGAAATCATATGATTCGAGGCATTTGCGGGTTTTATAATTTGTTGTTGCTCGTGCAATTGCAAAATCACGTGGCATTGCACACCAACACAAGCTCATACACATGCACAGCTCAAACACATACATAAGTTCATACACAAATACACAACCATTGAACAGTGTGGCGTCAAGTGCAAGCGAAGGTATCCATTGTGTTACGGCTCGCCTGGCACCCGGTGATGTTTCGTCGAAGGCTTTTTGCCTGTGCTGATTAAATTATTAAATTTACAGAAGCCAAACGAGCGGCGCAAATACGAATTAGCGACATGACGTCACGCACGCACTGCTCTCTGAGCTATAGCAAGTGGCAGTACACAGTAAACGTTCAATGGTCAAATCCTATGCGTATACGCTAACAAGTTTGTAAACCGAACACTTAGCAAGGTTGGGTATCACGAGTTAGAAAAGTTATTTACAATAATAGTTAGAGCAAGAAATTGAAGGGTAATACATGCCTCAGAGGAATGAGAACCACACAAAATGCTCGAGCTGGTGGATTTTATACGTAAAAGTGTGATAAGTCCTGCAAGATCTGATGCAAGTAATTGAACGGCAACTCAAGTCCCTCAAAATCTGAAACTAGAACTCTAAGGGCAACACATACTTCAGAGGAAGTAGGACCATCAAATACGGTTGAATTGGGTTATTTTTAATGCCCAGAAAGTGCTATAAATCCCTCCCTAGCTAGAACAAAATTTGAAGAACCTCACTTGCTTCGAAGGAATCAGCTCGATCTGGAGGATCTTCATACCTAAAATGATAAGTCCTGCATTAGCTTGAACACGAAAGTGAATCAGAATCACCCAGAAATGCTCGTGCTGGCTTATTTTATTCATAAAACCCTGCGATAAGACCGTCACTGGCTGAGAACAAAGTAATTGAACGACAACAAATGTCTACTTAGAAAATTGCTGAACATGTGTATAAGTGACAGACATTACATTATCACGAAAACTAAAAGCCCCGCAGAAAATATTATTAAACACGGTTGCTACCGAAAAAGTGCTTTAAAGAAAAGGAGGCTCTGCTATAAAAATTTTGGAAACCTCTGTTATAGAGTCATATGGTCATAGATGAAAAGACACTGCTGGTATATCCTCCGGTACCTATGAGTTTGAGCCACATATGTTGGCTTTGGTTATTTATCAGTCTGTGGTTGATTAGGAATGGCTGGTATTTGTCAACAAACAAAATTTGTGATAAACTATTACTATCTATGTCTATGTGCTGGAAGGAGGTTCGCGAACTGGGCAACACCGATGCTCTTTTGACGAATTGACCTCAAAATTAAATTTGGTAACTTTGCACAGCGCAATCATGTCTAGTTTTACAAATTGGTGTCATCGCATATTCTGCATGATGCATGATGACAGTTTATCTAACGTTCCACTGAGCCCGTTATATTGCTGCTGATTGTTGCGATGGCTAGATTGTGCCTTTTTTGTTCGTGTTTGCAATTGTTATACTCTCGACAGAGAAGCTACTAGCAGTTTATATCTCTGGCGGTAGCAGTTTTGCTGCTACCGATTTGACTCGCTGAATGAATGAACCTCTGGCTGCGCTTGCGCATCGTGCGTGCGTTCCGTTCAGGCTAGCCTCAACTCTACTCTAGCACGAATTATGGTAAAGTGCCCGTTTCCGGTGTTTTCCATCCTGAATGCGCCACCGTAGCGCACGGTAGCACAGGGCAACGGCCTGTTCCGGTACGATCCACGTTAACCGCAGTGAAAAAGAGACGAGACGACGAAAAAAAAATACAGCGGAGTAGATCGACATCAACAAAACACAGCTGAAAATATATAAACACATTGCATTTTCGATTCATTTACGACAGCTGACTGATGTAATAAAGTAGACAAAAAGGTTAAAGTTTTGGTTACGGTGATAACCACCACACCATTCGATTGAGGTTAGGTTTCTCGCCTTTGGCTCTTAGTATAAATTTTACAGGTGCTTTTTTTACGTTCGCAACTTTTTGTTGTTTAATGTTGATTGGTTACCCAATGTGGCGTGTATCACATGTCGGGCTCGTGCGACGCGTAAATATGCTGCGTACGCACACCGTATATATTTGTTGGTTGCGCTAGTTTAGTTTTAGCTTAATATCGCTTTCGAGCGGTGCCGAAAACGAAACTAGTTCCACGTGATGTAATTATTACACATCTACCTCTGCGATTTTAAACGAGTTGTCAAAGAGCCAATAGCATTTTGTTAAACATTTCAAATGTTGAATATATTTGAAACATACATAACTTCTTTATACGTGTTTATTAAGATATAGAAAGCCAGGTTATGTTTTTAGGTATATTAGATGTTTCTAGGTTATATTATCTCATATTTTACAATTCTACATCGATTTTAATTAGGTTATTAGGTTTAAAGTTATGTGTCTTATTTGTATTATTTGAAAGTGAATAATTTCATGGTTTTAACGTTTATGCTGCGCATATTTTCGAAAATATCATTAGCCACATGTTTATTTCGACTTACATTAGTGTAATTTCAGATTATTCCATAGTATTACAGTGTCAAAGACAAAATAAAAGTTACGGAAACATTTCATTTTGTCCTGGTGATACTTGTATTCTTTGAGGCATTCGATTTGAGGTATTTTTTTGAATAGTTGATGCCTTTAAAGTTGTATGTTCATACAGTTATGGTTAAGTTCTGAACATATTACAGTTTTGTGGTTTGTTAATATGTAGATTTTGAACTGAAACATTCAAGTGAAATTTCACGTTTTTTCTTTGAATATAGGAAAGTAGTATGTTCGTCAGTGTTTTAGCTTATATATTTTTAGATAGTTCTAGGTTATATTATCATAACTCCTATTTTAGGATACGACATAAATCTTAAGTTATTAGGTTTAAAATTATATGTTTATTTCATGCTTTTAGCGTTTTTTTTTCTTCAAAATATTATTACTCATATTTATTTGGAATTACACTAATGTAATTTCAGGTTATTCCATGATATTACAGTGTCAAAGATAAAAAAAAGTGAAAAATGTTCCTTTTATCTTGATGATACTACCATACCTTGAGACGTGTGATTTGAGGTTATGTTTATTGAAATTTTGATGCTTTTAAGTTTATATGTTTTTATAGTTAAGGTTATGTTCCAAACAGATTTTGGTTTTCCGGTTTATTAATATGTAGATTTTATTTTATATTTTATTTTTATTTTTTATATTTTATATTTTTATATTTTGTAGATTTTTGATTCTGTATACATTTTTATTTAAACACTGGAAAGCCAGTATGTTCTTCAATGTATTAGCTTGTATCTATTTAGATAGTTCTAGGTTATATTGTCAACTCTCATATTTCAAGATATGTCACGGATCTTAAGGTTCTTAGGTTTAAGGTTATATGTATATTTCATAGTTTTAACGTTTATTCTATGGACATTTTCGAAAATATCATTAGTCCGATATTTAGGTTATTCCATAATATTATAGCCTCAAAGACAAAATAAAAGTGGCTGAAACATTTTATATTATTCTGGTAATACTGGTATACTTTGAAGCGTTTGGTTTGAGGTTATTTTTTCTGAAATTGTGATACCTTTAAGGTTATATGCTCATAGCATACATTTAAGGTTATGCTCTGAACATATTTCAGTTTTGTGGTTTATTAATGCGTGAAGCCTGATTTTGACAGAACCCTCAGAGTGAATTGTATGTGCGTGTGGGGGTGGCATGCGCGCGACAATTTCTGCCACCAGTGCCCGCCAGCCCAAGCACAAAACGTGGAGAAAACGGGATCGATATGGGAACGTTGAGTGTACCCACATATATACGTCCATTACTTTGCACCACAAAGCCAGGGAGAGCTCTGCAACAAACTCAAACAAGAAACAGTTTGGTACTTTCCAAGTCACAAGTCGTAACTCCATAAAACATTGAGATGTTTGAGGCATATTTACCCCATACCTTCAATATTCACACATGTTTCATTCATACTGACTGACATGTGTTAATGACGTGGGCCACAAGATGGTAGACAGGGTACCATCATTTTCATATATGTAGGGGGTGATTGGTAATCAAAACATATGTTTAGTTTGTATAGTCTACATTGTATAGTTACATGTTGTCTGGAATTCGTTGTTTTAACTCTTATGAGTGATTTGAAATGTCACGATTGACTACTTACAGGCTGGGTACCAGATTAAAAAATGGAGTAATTAAAAAAATAGCCGTAACCATTTTAAATTGTAAATGATTTATGTTTGGCGTCCTGTCTTGAGTATTTTTGGCTTCATAGATTGTTGTGCCAATCATTGGCTATTGCAAAATGACAGAAAGAAAGTTGCCCGTTTCGTTTCGGACGAAATTGCGTAATGCAGTATCTCTATAGCGAAAAAAAAACGGATTGAAACCGTCACAAACTCGTATTGGATTTAGTTTTACTTTGCGGTTTTATGTTGTATGTTTGCGTTAACAATAAACTATGTTCGATTTCCCACAATCAGACGATTGATTTTTTTTTATTTCGCATGGCAATCATCAGCTGATGTTTTTCTTTCATTGTTTCCAGGCTTTATCAACTGCAATACGAACGCTTACCAAAGCATCTCACAACTAACACATGGTGAGTACACGTATGCTCTTTTTGTGCGTTCTTCGCCTTTTTTAGTGTTATTTTAAGGCTGTACATCCCAAGGCTAGCGCGACACCAAAGGGCTGCTCGTGGATAGAGCTGGTACTTTTTTTCGTCCCCCCTTCAGACTCCTCTGCAGTGCGGTGTGCCGACTACTTGCTCTTGTGCTTGAAATAGTTTCCAGCCGCTTTTCTTGCTCAAAGGCAATCTTTGCGCGCCGCTCAAGTACGTGGAGAATCGGGGAGAACGGGAACGGTTTCGGGAATCTAGTGGCGTACCAGGGGAGGGGGGTAGCGCGCATCATGCTTTTGCCACCGCGGTGGTCCCCGTCAATACCGCCGCCCGAGAACCTCGTGTGATATACATTTCGTTCGTCGTTGTTGGGCCGAGGGCGGTCGGCGCACGCGCCCTTTTCGACTACCCCAATTTTCGGGGGCACGTGTTTGCAAAGGGCAACGAACTTTGCGACAGCACGTGCGGCGGTCGGTCGGTCGGTCGCGCGAGTATCGGGTGTACTGGTGAGCTTTATGCCGGAGGCGGCAACAGCCGATGGTGTTGGTGGTTGTAAAGAGGGGAAGAGGCGTCCGGAAGATGCCCGAATTCGGCACAATCGTAACCCCTATACCTTTGCATGGCATGGCGATGAAACAAAATGGTCTATCATCTGATCAACGGTTATCATGCAATCATTTAGCGCTTCTTCATTATTTTTCTGCTTTGTTCGAGAAAATGCGAGCAATATTTACGAGCGTAATTATTCAAACATCGGGGGAAACAAAGGCACATTTCGCTTAAATATTGATTTTTCTGTCGCTGTTGATAAAAATATTAGCCTTCTTTATTTACGTTCTTATTTCCTCTGTGCTAATGTATAATTAAAAGCTTTTTGGAAAACAATCTTGATGTTTTGTGTTGTTGTTGTTATTGTTCAGGAAAAGGAGGTCCATATTTCTCGGGATTGGAAGATCAGGCTAGCCAAGTATTATTGGAGGAACCCAGTCACTTGGTGGACGCTTCCTTGGGCGGCGCCCAACCCCTGAGCTCGCCGTCCAGATCATCGCCACATTCGCAGGGCTCCGAAGGCGGCGAGCGTTTTTCACGCAAGGTCTTCGTCGGCGGGCTGCCGCCTGACATTGATGAGGATGAGATTACAGCGAGCTTCCGTCGTTTTGGCCCGTTGGTTGTAGACTGGCCCCATAAGGCGGAATCGAAGAGCTACTTCCCTCCAAAAGGCTATGCCTTCCTTCTGTTCCAGGTAATTGAGCTCAGTTAATTCCATTTGACACTAGATGAAGCGACTAATATTGAGAGTTTAACTTGGAATGTTTGAATTGCCTAGGATGAGACCTCAGTTCAAAGTCTGATTGACGCCTGTATAACAGACGAAGATAAACTGTACCTGTGTGTATCGTCACCAACGATCAAGGACAAGCCAGTTCAGATCCGACCATGGAGGTTGTCAGATGCTGACTTTGTCCTCGATGCTTCAATGCCCTTGGATCCGAGAAAGACAGTTTTTGTTGGAGGTGTGCCTCGTCCTTTGAAAGCAGGTACGTTCATTGTAATTTGGAATTTAAGGTTTTCTTTTTTTAATTGTTTTGATTTTCTTTTAAATTAGTTGAACTTGCGATGATTATGGATCGGCTGTACGGGGGCGTGTGCTATGCTGGTATTGATACAGACCCCGAGTTGAAGTACCCCAAGGGTGCGGGTCGTGTGGCGTTCAGCAATCAGCAGAGCTATATTGCTGCAATCAGCGCCCGATTCGTCCAACTGCAGCACGGCGATATTGACAAGCGTGTCGAGGTAAAGCCCTACGTGTTGGATGATCAAATGTGCGACGAGTGCCAGGGCCAGCGATGTGGTGGCAAGTTTGCACCCTTCTTCTGTGCAAATGTCACCTGTCTACAAGTAAGTTTTTTTTAACAATTTAAAATCTTCCAGGAAGGAAGGAGCTAATTGGATATATTTCTATTTGCAGTATTATTGTGAACATTGTTGGGCGACGATTCACTCACGTCCGGGCCGAGAGTTCCACAAGCCCCTCGTCAAGGAAGGCGCAGACAGACCAAGAGCGGTACCCTTTCGCTGGTGTTAACGCAGGGGCGCTTAGCGCGGCGGCCGCCATCCTTCTTAGCTTATTACCACCGGCCGCTGTCCACGTCCCCCTGCATAGGCATAATTATTCTATTACCTAGTAGCAATTATACAAAAAAAGAAAACCGAAACATACTACGAACGAGGAGGAAATGCAGCAGGGCGCAGGATGACGATGCAATCAGTTGGCGCAGCTAACACTCACCCGCTCGACCGGGACGTGAACACCATGTTAAAACTAGTGAGAGGACGAAGAGCAGGAAGGCGATAGCGAAATTAGGCCAGAGGAGGGCTAAGAGATTGGCGTCGAACGATGTGGGAGGAGAAGGAATCGCGCACCAGCCATACACACATACAAAACACAACCAAGTTGGACATCAGTGAACTGTCTCCAATCTGCCCGCAGCAAGCCGCTGACTATATAACCACATGATGAAGTAGTCCATCATTCATCCAACCAACGCCTACGTGTACCATCGAACCGAAACCGCAATCGATATAAGTACCAAAACCTTCGTCTATCGACTACCACCAACCAATACCTTCGAGGCGACTTGGGTAAACCGTGTTGTTGATTTTCCAAAGTGCAAGGATTGTTCTAGTCTTAATTTAGCCACTGATTACCTAGTTAGCGTAACCTAGTCAGGAGTGATGTTTTTTTTTCGTTTGTTGAGGGAGTGTGCAAGAGGCGAGGTGGTGGGTAGTGATGATCTCGCGAGAGGGATGTCCATCCAAAACGTACACACAAGCACGTTGCGTCGTCGGTGATGCTCTGCTGCATTCTGTGGGGGCGGCAGGCAAAAGGGGTGGAAATCGATGATGATGTTGATGCGGAGGCGTGCGCGCGTGTTTTCGGAAGGAATATCGGCAATGTGGCGTGTTGCGAGCAGACCGGAAGCTATTCAGGGTATTGTATATACTAGTCTAATCTGCGAGTTAGCGAGCTATGCCCCGGGGAGGCGGCCTTTGACGTCCGTCTCACCCGGAACTATACACATATAATATTTCCGAGTACCTGACCGGCCCGGCCAGCCCTAAGTAAAACAAAAGACCGCTTAACCCCTTTTTTCCTTGCATCTGTCTGTATCGCATCCCCCCGAGCAGATGATATATAACTTTTAAAACCGAGCACGCTCACCACACCTTAGTACTAATCCAGGTATTCATAGTTGTTTCCTAAGCATATCTCAGGCTGGGAAGGACCTAATAAGGTTCCAGAGACAACTATGAATACGATTGTATAAATCCTTTCTTTTTTCCTCGAAAAAAAAGACGGGAAAAGCGCTTATGTGTACCGCACGTATTTCTCAATCTCTCCTAGCTGACTTTATTTTCCATGTGTGATAATATAGTCGTCATTTAATGAATTAATGTAACCTAGACGGAAATACGGCGAATGAGAGCACTTTCGCCGGAATTCGTGCAGCCCCCAAACCCCGCAGCACCAACCCCAATCCCCAAAACACATACAAAGAGATAGAGAAAGGGGGAGGGGGCTGCGGGATGAACTCTTTTGAATATTGAATAATAAGAATACGAAAAATTCTCTTGACATATATATTCTCTTGCGAGATTTTTTGCGAACGTAGTGCGCGAGCAGCAGAAGCGAAACGCGAGTATAACAAACAAAAAAACACGTTGAAACAATTGCGAAACTGCACGGATAAAATGTATATTGTATACATATAATTATATATACAAAAGATATATAGTATCGGCTATTCTAAGACTTTGTATTTTTTAAATTTGAATTTTTATACTAAACTGTTGATTAGGCAAATTTTTCGATATGTGCAATAACCATTACGCGCGGGGTACGCTCAGTCACACATTCACTGGACACCTTCACATACCCACACACTGGCATGAAAAACGGGAATGAAAGATGGGGAACCCCGCGTGTCGTATAGAATTTTTATCTTAATTGTATTATAATTCTGAAGACCTGGTAGACCTGGATATCGATCTGGACGCGGACCAGGAAGCAAGGCAGGCACCGTTGACGTCACTCGAACCAAGACGAAACAGCTAGAAACGTTAGTAACGTTGTGAAGTGAAAATGGCGCGCGCGATTCAATAGATACAATCGAATAGGGGATGAAGGGAGGCGATTATCGAATCAGAATGGCGCGGAGACTGCAATCAAACGTTAATCAAAACATAATTGAAAAAAGAAATAAGCGAAACGCAGAAATAATTGAGTGCGAATCCTGCTGCTGCTGATAAGAAGATGAGAGGTCGAAAAAGATGTTGTGGCGACTGCAACTCGATGCGCCCAGATGCAGACCATCTATTTAGCGAAAATGGTACAAAATAAATAATTAATTGCTATGGTTTGTAAAATTTTACACTCCTTTTTCTACTGTATGTAATTTGTAATTAGCTCGCCCAGTGCGCGTGGGGCGCGCATTACCGGTAGTTAAACTGAAATATGAATATATTAGGTAGACGTGATTGTATGCGGACGGCCGCGCTCTCTCATTCTCTGCGTCCCTCTCTCATTTGCTCGGCTGGCGGCGGTGTGCTTCAAAAAAGCGCTTTTATAAAAGGAAATTTTGGCGGCAGCGATAGCGGCAGCTAATGGCGTCCATACTTCCGGCGAGAGTTGCGCTGAAAAATCATACCAGCGTCCCGGGTTACCATCAATCGCAGCTACGACATGGCTATCGATGTCGTCGACGTTTTGTGTTCAAAACACTGGAGGGACGATTGTTAAAAACCATCGAGCGTTTTGTGTTATAAACACTTCCGTTTTCCTAAAAAAAACCCAACCTCAGGGGATTGTAGGGGACGGAATAACGCATAATTGACGTTGTGCGGCTGATGGTTAACCTGGTGCGTAGTGATTTGGCCACCAGCCTCCCGAATGAGTGGGGGCGGCACGAAGGGCAGCATCCGAATATATATAAATAGATAATATGGTGCGCATGGGGGCGGCGACGCGCTGTCCGCCCTCCGGTGGTTGCCTCTGTATCATATTCTGTAGATTTGTCATTTTTAAAAACCCTAAAACTATTACGGGAAGGATGAAACCAAAAAAACAAACTTTTTATCCGTTTTTTAATATCTAGAAGTGTGCACAGTCAGATCAGCCTCGAACCATTCGGTACCAAGGGTACCGAGGACAAGCAATTTGGAGCGCATGATTGTTTTACGTTTCCACCGTTTTTGCAAATCGTTTTTTAAATATACCTATTAATTACTTAGTGATGGATAATTGATAATCTAATCAGCAGACACTTGGTCAGGGACGCAAGCAAAACAAATGAAGAAAATTAAGGCGCATTGCACATGTTTTTTGGGTGTATGTGTACTGATCGCAGTGCAGGGAAGGCGACGAAATGCAGCGAGTTTCATGTTGTACATTTTTTACTTTTTATAAACTAAAAAAGCAAACTACTTTTTCGAACGTCTACATCTACATAAGCTTGTTTAGGTTTTTTGTAAGGACGATGTTTTGATTACATTTGTATGTGGAATTCGTCGAACGGCGGGCCCCGTCCCCATTTCCTTGGGGGCGACCCCCTAGTTTCGTAGTTACCATTAGTGCAATATTTGGCGGGGCTTGAGGTGTGGCGGCGGTTTGGTTCGGCACACAATGGCCAACCGCTGACAACTCCTACCCGCTAATTTAGAGATAGTCAATTGTTTCATAATGATACCTTATTTGTTGTTAAAACCCTCCGCGCTGACTGGCACTATACTATTGTATCTAAATTAATATGAATGATGATGAAAAAAATTAAACATAAAAAGTAACGTACGCTAAAACTGAGAAAAAAAAACACAAAAAAATGAATTCGATAGGAAGTGCCCGCAAACCATTTTTTGGGGTATTTTCACTAGCACCAAAGTAGATTTACGGATGACCTGAAAAATAAATCTACCACGTATATATGATCTTTACTCAAATTTTATACATATTTTTTAGATAATCTACGAACTAATCATTATATTTCTGAAACTATATCAATTCAATTGTTAGACGAACGAACGGCAAACCGAAAAAGAAACAAATTGATAAAGCAATTTTGTGTGTGATGTTGATAGAGACGATTTTAGTGTATTTTTGTTGTTAATTGTCCCTCTCCTCGATGCTCCTATCTATGAAGACAACTTCAATCTGATGAATAGCAATCAGAGCAGGTATACCGGCCCCCGATTTCTTTATCACGCATTTGTTCGTAGAGTGACACAGCACGCGAGAGCTGAACAATTCTTGAATATTGTTGATTGTGAGATCTAAACGATCGCTTATTGGGAGTGTATAGTTCCAGAGATATATATCATCAATCCTGATTGTGGCTTATTTTATAGGTCATCTACTATTTTATATTTCAATTGTATGTATTTTTAGAAAATGTTTGTAACTATATATTATTGTTTTTATATGGTTTTTTTGTATACTTTTATATGTTTGTTAGTTAACTGGTTTTTATTTTCGATGCGATATATTCAAACAACCGAAACACTTACATTTACACGACACATCCTCACCTCAAACCCCCCAAGAAATACACGTCGTATGTAATTTTTACTTCTTTCGTTTCATGCGAAACGTAGACGATGACGATTATTGCAAAAGGGAAGTTTTTTTATGGAATATTTTGTTAGATATCAGACTTTTTATGTTTTATATAAATATTAATTATGAAAATGTCAATTTTTGTGTTTACTTGATAAACTGCTGTTATACTTCAATAGTGCTTGTCTTTTTAATCCCAGAACAATCCTTTCAAATATTTTTATCAATTCCTTTATAGTGTTTAACATATTCTTTAACAATATGATATGCGATATACTTGAAAACCTATTAGGGTAAGTACATTTATATTGTTATGTTATGTTTAAAAGTAATTTTATAAATTCACTGCAACTTGAATAAAATCATCTGCTTAATACGTTTCAGCTGTTCAATTTCGGCCTGATCAAATTCCTGCAAAACCACGCATTAATTGTTTTAGTCTAACATACAAAGAAGAAAATACCTTTAATTTTTGAATATTTTCAAGCTCATTCTGTAAATCTTTCTTAGTCTTTTCATGTATTCGCAATTTCCCTGTCAATTGCTGTATAATATTACTACCACCAAGTGTGGATGAAACTTCCTCGCTGTATTTCTGTATAATCAGCTCGTATCCTTCAACACTCTTGGTAGTTTCCTTCCATTCGTTTTCCTCCTTTTTAATACTCTCTTCAAGTTCTTCAAAGGATTGCTCCAACTTTTCGATAGCAGCTGAGATGTTGTCGGTGGCATTATCGAATTCCTGAACCAATAAAAATGTTAAATCTCTTGTAAATTTTTAATTTCCTAAAGCTTACCCTCTTAGAAACGTAGAATGTATCATTAAATTGTTCAAAATCGGCACGTAGTTCTACAACTTCATCATACAATCTGGATGATTCTGCTCTAACTTGATTCGTTTCTTGGTAGAGTTTTTTACAAAGTAATTTAATTTCGGCAATATCATCGGTTTGAGGCGTAGCTCTATCTTTAGAATTTTCCTTTGCCAATCGCAGAGCTTCCGTTACTGTTGGATCTTCAAACTGGAGGATTTCCAAAGTCCGTGTCGTTGTTCCAGTCATAGTTTGAAGACTTTGAAGGTAAGTCCGGCATTTCTTATAAAAATTACTCCTCTCGCGTAAATTATTAATGAAAACTTTGAGTTCATCACCGTGAAGCAGGTCACCTCCAACTAACTCTCTCAAGGTTCCCAATTTTTGATTAATTTGTTCTAAGATGTTATCATTCTTGGTTTTGACTTTCATTATGAAATTCGACAGTTCTTGCTTCTTATTAGCAATTATAGTTGCTTGATTACGGAATGGTAATAGTTGGTCGTCATTAGTATTAGTCAATGTTAGTTTTTTATTTAGTAAGACCTGAACTTTTTGACTTAAGTCTTCCATCTTAAAAATAACAATTTTAGAATTAATTATAGAATGAATAATGAATATATAGAATGACAAAATGATAAGTGAAAGACATACTTCTGACTTGAGAGTTTGCATTTCTTCATGTAAAGGTTCGCCATCTTGTACGACTTTTTCAAAAGCTTTTAACTCAAGGATAATCTCCTCTTGTTCACGAGGTAATTGTCCTTCCATCAAAATCTTATTGATTTGGACCTCCTCTCGTATTTGCTGAATTGGATCCATGTTCTCTGGCCGACGACCGGCGCTTTGGTTCAAAGTGCTTTGAAGGCTCTTTATGTCGGAATTCATTTGAACGAGAATATTCTTTTGATCACGGAGCTGTAAAATGAATGTTAGAATTAGAAAAAGAAACGCACAAAACTTTTAGACAGACAGACAGACCTGATCAGTCAATTTATCCTTTTGTTTAATTTCACTTCTATACGACCGAACCGAATTAATTAATCCTTCACGATTAGGAACATTCTTTAGTTTTTCACTTTGTATATCAAGTCGCTGAATAAGAAACGACATATCAGCAGACATTTTCTTTGTATCCTCTTGCAATTCACTTGATTCATCAGCGTTCTTCTTTTCTTTAGAATTCTCATTATAACAAATCCAGAATTCCTCAATTAGTTTGTTATAAGTATTACTCATTTGTTCAATTTCAGGATCTCCTAACAATTCTGGTGGTAATTCAACTTTCTCTACAAATCTACTTTCAAAATTAACGTTTTCTTCTGCTCCATTTGTAAAATTTAGTATTTAACGACTTACGTTGCAAAATAAACTCTTTGCTTGACTTTATCCACATTCGAAAGAATCCAGAAGAGAATTGGATGAATAATATTCCTCCGGCCCATGATGAGACCCTCCCGGAATTCGCTAGAAGGAATGTCCTGTTCCGGCACGTACTTAATTGATTGCAACGCCATTAGGATGTTCATGATGGATTGCTCTTTGTTCTTTTGCACTTCGATCTATTGCAGAAAGTTTTCAAGTGCCTGATTAATGAAGACTAATGTTCGATTTTAAACCCACCTTAGCTGTGGCTCCCACATAGCTGAGAACATTCATTAAAACCTCAAGCAGTTCGGTATCTGATAAGGAACCGAAAGAGATCATGTTGTAGTCGTAATCGAAGAGTTTATTTAGTTCATTGACTATAAATCGCAAATTGTCCATGTTTATTTGTATGATTTATTACAAAATGTTTCTAGTTATCGAAATTATTTACGTTGGTTTATTTCGAAATGAAACTATTGTTTGTATTGTGCGTTTCGGGAAAGAAGTATACTTGCGTCGTTGTCATGGCATTATTGCATTTTTAAATGAAAATATATGATGATTGTATCATGTACAAGATAGAAGTAAAATGAAAGTTGACCCAGATGTTTTTTATAAAAATCGAAGTCTATGTTTATTAGTCCAAGATCATTAGTTGTGTTATTTTTTATTTTCATTATTTATTTTTCATTTGTTACACATTTCAATTCGTACTTGAAATTACATTTAAAAATATTGAAATCTTATTCTCATTGTCATACATCATAATCATTCTTGTCAATGAATCATAAAATACAAGTATGAAAAGTGTACATTTTAATCCTTAAAATTTCGGCCAGGTGTATGCCGCTCAAGTGGCTCAGTGGTAGGGTCGGCGAATACAAACAAGGGGATCGGGGTTCGAAGCTCGGCCGGGCTGGCGACGATCCCGCCGATGGGTGGCTCGTGAGTCGCAACTCCCTAGATTGCAACCCCACTGAGAATACGAACTACCGCCGCGAAGCGGCGGTTGACCATTTTATTTTGCTAAAACGTATAATTAAAAATAAACTTCGCAAAAACTTTTTTCGTCTGGCACAGGCGGGACTCGAACCCGCAGCGACCAAACAACAAGCAAACACCTAAACCACTAGACCAACATCCTAACACACTGGAATCGGTCTCCGAGCGATCTAAACATGCTAAATAATAAAACAGGCCATCATTCTTTATAAGGAATTGAATATTGTACGGATCAAAATTTGTAAGGAAAGGAAAATAAATAATAAAAATTCTTAAATGCGAGAAAGGCTTTTGTTGTAATATAATTCAGTTCACCATACCCAATTCAACCTTACCTTCTTCGCGTCTTCCCAAAATTCTACGATAGAATAAAGAAAAATGGTATCAGGATCACAGAGATGCGAAGAGATCAAGTTTGAGGATTTAAATAATTAAATAAATTTAATTTTTCATACAATTCGGTAAACCTTAATTTTAAACATTTTTAAAGTTTGCTACGGAACTTACATCCAGCAGCGCCACCTTTTAGATAATAGGAGAATTACAAAGTTCTGTTAAAAAGCTGAAGTAGGAATCTGCATTTCTAATATAGATAAACTTTGTATATTGGTCAATAGATGGCGCTACCCATATTAACAATTAATAAATTCCTGTTTTCAGTACATTTTGATATAGATTTAACCAAATATTACTCTTAAATTTGAATTATCTTCACGGTATTATTATAAATAATATATAATAATAATATAACAAATTTAATCTAATCTAAGAAAATCAGCTGAAGATAATAAAGAAGCGGGGATCAGGATTATCTGACCTTGATGTTTGAATTAACTCCGAAATCCCTTCCCATCTGTTTCCTTCCCTACATCGACTGGATTAACCTAAATTCTGACAAGTTGATCAACTAAACAAGTACCCGAAATACACCTACCATAAATAAACTTCCAATAGTTCACAATGTACGGCCAGGTAAAACATACATTCATTATAAAAGAATAAATAACTACAGATTTATTAAACATTTTCAGCCTGGTTATGGAATGTCTGGGGGTGTAAGCCCTGAAGTACAGCAGTGGTTCAACGCCGTGGACCGTGACAGATCCGGTGCAATCAACGCCAAGGAGCTGCAGGCCGCTTTGGTAAATGGGCAGGGCAAAAACTTCTCCGACACCGCCTGTAATCTCATGATTGGCATGTTTGATCACGATAAAAGTGGCACCATCGACGTCAATGAATTCCAACAATTGTACACGTACATCAATCAATGGTTGGGTGTATTCCGAACGTATGATAGAGATCAGTCTGGGAATATCGAAGAAGCTGAACTTGGTCAAGGTAATTATAAAGTTTTCTTGATATGCAATAAACAAGTTTCTTCATACAACTAGTAACGCTATTTCTCTTTTTAAGCTTTACAACAAATGGGTTTTCGTTTCTCACCAGAATTCATCAATTTGTTGATTAAACGGAGTGACTTACAGAATCATAGGCTGATGACAGTTGATCAATTCATTGTAGTGTGTGTGCAAATACAAAAGTTCACCGAGGAGTTTCGAAAACGCGATACGAACATGACGGGCACAATAACAATACAATTTGAAGATTTCCTAGGGGTTGCTTTGAATGGCTCGGTCTAGTTGGTTTAAAATTGTCTCCATTATCTGTAATAGTATATATTTTTATTGAAGCACTACGAAAACAAGCTAGTATCAAAAATATTTTAAGGAATATATGTATTTGGCGTTAACTATAATTTGTAAAACATTTTACCTCATTAATGTAGTAAAAATCTGACACAAGAGATACTAGAAGAGATTCTAAAATTATTTTCGCAAAAACATTGTAAAATGTCTTTCACCAAATTGTATTTATTGAGCCTTTTTATCGAAACATTTCAAAAATTGTAACAAAAATAGTTTGTACGTTTATATTTTTTGCAAGTTTTATTAAATTTCTAATTCTGAAATTGTTTTACCTTATTACGGTGTAAGACTACAAATATCCATAAACCAGTGCGATAGCATCATCAAATAATCCTGACTGGTATAATTTCCACATTTAGGTTTCCTAATACACACGATACGATTCCCATCAACTTCGTATTTCTCGGGATGCGTGCTATGTTTCCTCACAAAATCATGAAAGAAATGCAACTCGGAACAAAGTTCACGTTTCAGCATATGCATCTGCTGTTTAACATCAATTCCAGTCAAAGGCATTGAAATAGTCCTAAAGATTTGCGACGCCAGCAAAGTATTCACCAGCTCTAAAGCTACAATGGTTCTATCTTGATCCATTTGACATAACCAAGGAGATGTTAGGCTGTAGATTTCTGAAGTTGCGAAACGATGAATCGAATTAAAGGGTTCAATCGACGCTGGTTCAATATAATCCGGACACAAAAAGGAGACGTAGATTTCGGTGTGATTTCCAGCGCGTTTATCAGCCTCCGCTTCCAACAACATGGTCGGAATGTAAATCATTGCGTCTTGTTTATGTGGAGTTTTGTGGGATGCTTGTAATTGGCGGGCTTTGCTAAGATAATGCACTACACACATTAGAGCACCGAAGGTGAGTGATTTGATATTCTCGTTGGGGTTATACACATTTGGTATGTGGAAGTCCCAATCCAGTTGCAATTGGTGGGTGCTTTTCTGCGAAATGGTGAGGTGGATTAGTTTGTCTAATGATGGCGATACTTCGAGTAAACCACGGCATGATATTGCGACAATATCTAATATTCTGGGAAGAAATCGAGATTTGTTCATTATTAAAAAGAAAAACAGATTAACATTGAGAAAAAAAAAACAGAATAATATAAAGAAAAATCACTTACCCATTCATGATTGTAGTAACATAACTTAATGGAATACTCTCCAACATTTCTAAATTGACGATTTCATAAGGCACGTAGAATTTTATCATTTTTGGACGTAAAATTATGTTTATGCACGAATTTAAAACTTCTGGTAGAATTTCCTAAGAAAAAATATATCAAATTGTCAATGTTTTAATTAGGAATGTAAAAAAAATCGTTAATATAAACAATAATTCGATACTTATCGATATTTCATATATAAATATCATGAAGTTTCGATGATAGATTATATCAATGAGGCTATTCGAAAAAAAAAATCTAGATCAGGTGCTAAACAACCAAAACATTCGCACATTTAGAATTTAGTATAAACAGCATTATAACAGCAAACGATAATTAATAAACGTTTTTCAAACTTTTGAATTTGTGTGAAATAAATATTTAATGGTTTTCTTAAAACATAATATCAATAATTCAAAGAATACTTACATAATAAGCAGTAATAGTAGAAAAATCGATTACGCCATCCCATTTCAACATTTGATTAAACAAACGAATACAACTGGCGATCAACTTCAACGCTGTCGGATTAACCGTAACTTGCAAAAGTTTAAAAAAGAAAAACAGTTCGTCTCGTTGCATGTGAATAAAATCTAAAGTCTTCCGAAACACACAGAAACCAAGCCTTTCTAAAAGTTCTATCTTCAGATTTACCAGATAAGAAAATGTTAGCCAATAATCCATATAAATATCTGGGTTGTTGCCCTAAAAATATCACAAAAACGATTAATATAAACTAAATATAAAATAAAACAACTATTTTCACGGAGAAAGCACTTACATTCTTTTGCAATGCAGCATAATTCGCCAATTCACGTGGACATTTCATCGATTGATAAATTTCAGCAAAATCCATCGCTTTAAACTCATCAACCAAACCAGTTTTAGCAAACTTATACAAAAACATCGCCGAAATTTTGGCGATCGGCATCGTTGTGACATTACTAGCATAATACCCCAAACTCGACGCAACTTTTGCCAAATACTGTGTGAAGAACAACCACTTATGATGATGTTCATACTGAAGCATGTGATTACCAAGAATGATAATCAAATGCCAAGTGACGTGATCCGAACACTTCATCTCCGTGCCTTGTAGATGGATAACATCATCATATTCCTTCTCGATTAATTTTCTTACAATAAACAGAAAGTTGTCAACCACACTACATGGCTTCTCAAAAATACTCTTAAACTGTGTGGTTGATTTTATGATGATCGTAAACACGGCTTCTCGCGATTTTTTACTCAAACGAACATAAATATCGTCTATGTGTTTATAACACGAGTATAGTAAAGTTAAATTATCTTCGGTGTCATAACCAGTTAGAGTAAACTGAGTGCAGAGGTATAAATACAAATCCAACCAATTCGTGATAACGCTCGTGTTCTTCGGAGCTGAAGCATGATCGTAAAGACCTTCAAGCGTACTCCTCAGCAAAAACTTCCTTGCATCTGCTGTAATCACCTTGCTGTGATTACGCACCATTAGGATAATAAAACGTTTCCATGCCATTTGGATTTTGAGAACTCCCTCGATATCTTCGTCATATTTCCGTAAAGAATGTAATACCAACGTGTAAATCTTCTTGAGAAGATTTAATTTCGTACCGAAAAGATTCTGAATGTTATTGGATAAATCAGTTGTCTTTGTATAATAAGCTTCCATAGCTAAGATATCCAAAATTTGAAAATAAGTCTCACTTTTGAAGTCATAGTTCTTATCTAGGGGATTAATAAGTGCAATCCAGAAATTATCCATCGTTATCAACGATTGAATCAGCGAAAGACGTTTTTCCTTCCACAAAATATGGAATAACGTAAGAATCGCTGATTGGACAGGACTTCTTAGCGTTTCAGGAGATTGTGCGATGCTATCCAGGTATTCTCCCAAGAAATTAATGATCGTTTCGTCAGTTTTTTCAGGAACTATGCTGTCATGTGGTTTCTTCACATGCATATTGAAAAAAGCTGCCGTCATCCCGTTCTGACTCATTACGCACGATGTTATTAACTCCAACAAAGCGATGCGCATCTCATCATCTTCCAGGGGATCGCGTAAACGTTCAAGGAACATGCTTTGGACTTGATAGTTGTCTATTTCCATGCACGCTAAGACGGGTATACTTGAGTCCTTCAAATTTTAAAGATTATATTATTATTCGAAAGTAAAAACATAGAAACATACCATAGCAATTTTCCTAAACAATCGACATGCCAACTTTGGAAGCACTGAATCAAACTTATGGTTGATATACTCGCAGATAATCCTCAAAACTGATGGAAAACAAACGCCACTATAACTAAAATACTGCCAAAACACTGTTTTCTTAAGTTCAGCGTAATCAATATTATTAAACAGCCATAAAACCAACGTAACCGTTTGACGAACACTTAAAATCACATCCCTCGTACATCCAATCTCCCAATCAACTTCCTTGATCATCAACTGCTCAATATACTCATTGCGATAGCGTAAAATAGTGAGAAACGTCTTCACAAAAGCATCATTATTCAACAGTGTAAGTATACACACTTCATAAACCAATACCAACGCTCTGTTCTTCTCCTGTTTCTTCTTCATCGCATGCGAATGCAAAATATTCAAAAGCATCGTTAATATATCATACGATAACTTATTCTTTTCATGAACAGTTGGTTCCTTCCAACCAAGATGCACAGGAAAAATATGCTGAATAATAAAAATGATACCAGGCAATAGAAACCGTTCATTTTCATGCTGATGCTCCAAACAATCCTTAATAAAGCCCAGATATGAATAAATCAATTCGTAATTCCCTGCAGAACGTTCACGCATTATGAGCTGCAACAACGGGCAGTCGCTCAATAAGTTAATTTTCACCAGTTGATGAATCGGCAGCATGTGTGCGGTAGCTGTAGGTAAACACGCTGTCGACAAAAGAATACTCGACACCATCTTACTGCGTTTCTGCATGCCCCTTGTAAACAATCTCAGTATCTTATTGACAAGTTTCGGACTTCGACAAGACTCCAAAGTTATACGTGCCAACACCATCTTGCAGCACGTTAAAATTCTTTGAAAATGTTCATCCTGCCATATTTCAGGCGAATGTTCCACTAATTCACAAAGTAAATCCATCGATGCAATCACATTATTCAACTCTTCGCTCTTTACTGGGTTTTGCTCGTGTAAATTCGTGGCGAAATCCAAAATATTTTGGAAAACAATTTCGAAATTCGACATAAACGAATAGGAAATATTCGCTCCATGATACTGAACCAAAGTTTTACTACTTGCCAGTTGTATCTCCGAAACGCTGCAGTGTGCTGGTAGTGATATATTTGAATTCTCCGGGATTTCGGTATAAATTTGAATCGACTTTAAATGTTCCACAACATTTCCGGCGTATTGTTTATGTCTAATCAACGTGGTTAGCAATAATGCAAAGGATTTAGTATCGTACGGATAGAGATTAACAGTAGCATCAAATAACTTTCGAATTGAGTTTGTTGATGTCATTACTTCATCGCAAATTTCGGGGATTTCCATTAATTTCGCCAAGACTGTGATGGCGTTCTCAGTTTCGTAAATTTTCATTAGATTATCGACTCGTGAGCAGATTTGTTTGAAGAAAGCATACACGGCTTTATTGATTAGTACATTTAGTTTTGATTCCTGAAATATTCCCCATGAGGTCGATTCATTAACAAAAAAAGTCACACGAGTACTTACCTTTCGATAACCGTTATCAAGCATTCCATATAAATGCCTGAATGATTCTTCATTCAACGACTCCATAATTAACGCAGGTAGTTTTATCATATACCTTTGGGGTATTTGTTCAGGTGGCAGAGCGAGTAACATCATACTCCAACATAGTATTAATAAGGAATGACAATTAACCATCGACGTTATCTCGTTAAAAATCTTTTCAAGTTTGTCAAAACTATTCACGGTTAATTTATCTTCCCTGTTCATAAGTATTTAATATTAGCAAAAATCGAAAGTTGGAAGTATCGAATGAAAAGTATTAATACTTTCTTATATACAAAGTATCGGAATTTGAAAATGTCAAATAAAAAACGTATCGATACTTTTTAATTTACAAATGATCGAAAATTGAAACTATCGAATAAAAAATGTCGAAACTTGAAAGTATCGTACAAGAAGTATCGATACTTTCCGAGAAACAAAATATCGAAACTCGAATATATTAAATAAAAAAAGTAGCAATACTTTTTCATTATCGCAAATTAAAAACATGGATTAAAAAAAAAATTAAATAAAAAATAATAATAAATTATGAAAAAATAACTCACCAAGTTGTCATAAGAGCTATCAACAAAGTACAATATTCCAAATTTCTTGACTCACATTCCATTCCACTAAAAACCATGTTCACAGCAAACCCATGTTCATTAAACAAATTCAAGATTTGTGCCATTTCATCAGCATCCAATTTTTCCTCTTCGATTGTATAAATATACGTAATAAGAATTTGTATCAGTTCAGACCTATCCCTTTCGACATAATCTTGACCACTTATCACCTTATCACTCTGTGGATAAGATCCATTCATGAGGATTTTGAACTGTTCCATAAGTTTTTGACGGATTTTCTTCAACGTTTGCTTCGTGATAAACTCATCAATAACTTTACTTAATTTATGACCTTTCTCCTTGTAATGGTGCACCAAAAACTGAATCGTTTTCAATTGAAACATTCTTTCAGCAGCCACAAACTGCCACAACTTTTTAATAAAAAGTTTCCTGTACAACTCCACCGATGTTGCTTCCTCGATATCTGTTATCTTTCCGTAATATTCAAACATGATGTAGTTGCAGAACATTCGGTATGTTACGGTGCAGTCTAAATCCTAGAAATAGTTTAACTTTTTATAAAATACGAAGAATGTGCAAAACGAAGGACGAAAAAGACCCAGGAATGGTGTTTCTTAAACTTACAATTGCAACGCTTGTATCTTTTAGCAACTTATCAATATTCCCAGTCTTTGACGCTTGAATTTTACTCTTCCATGAGGTGTAACTATCAGCGTTGTATTTTTGATAGAGTAATATTCCTTCAACAAGTTCTTTGTTAACTTCTGAGAGCACTTCGGAAACATAGCTGACGCTAACTGCTTTGAATTCATCGACGACTGTGTTGTAAATATTTCGCCAATATCTAAGAGAAGATATTTGAAAGAATTCATAAAATATGATTATAGTGAAACTTACGGAAACTGTTCCATGGTGCATTAAGTTTTTGGTATAGATTATCCTTTAAACTTTGTGAATTTTCATGCGAACACTTTGAAAATAACAACATAACCAACATAACGTAACGGCGCCTGTTCAACCGGAGACTGCTACGCATGCGCATAGATGTAGTTTGGGTTGTCTAACTTTGGGCAGGGTTGGATTTATTTTACATAGTGAACTTATTTTAGACATATTTGTTTATAATAAATGAAAATATCAAATACTATATACATATAATATTAAAAAAATTAGAACTTACGGAAACTACTTACAACTGTATTTACTTATTACTGTTTTAAGGTTCTGGTACATTTCGGGGATGTTCATGTGAGCACTTTGAAAATAACAACATAACCAACAAAACGAGAAGACGCCTGTACAACTTGAGATTGCTACGCAAGCGCATAGATGTAGGTTGGATTGTTTAACTTTAGACAGGGTTGGATTTATTTTATACACATACTTTTTAAAACATATGTTGCGCATAGATGTAGTTAGGATTGCCTAACTGTAGACAAGAGTTTACATTGAGATTTTTTTAAACAAATATGTTTATAAAAAATGAAATTATTAAACTTTTGAAATCTATAAGGCGTATAAAAACAACATATATTCTAAGAAACTAGTAGTTTATTCGTTGGTAACATAGTACGGGTAACATGAAAATGCTTTCTTGTTTGAAAATATATATAACGCTAAGTAATAATATAAATATTCTAACTATGCAGATATATTTTGTATAATACATGGTATATATATTTTCTCTTATGTATATATAATATATGCTTATAAAACTTGTGAAATTGCAGAAAACACTAACAGTTTTAACAATTTGGACCTCGTCAATATATTTTTTTAAATAACGCATAGGGTGCACCTTAGAATCACCGCGACAGCTTCAATCGACCGTGAATGAGTACAATATGCTCTGAGAAACAAAAGACGGTTGTACAAAAGAACGTCTAAAATGTATTTTTTTCAAATGACGTGCGCTAATTGATGCAAATTGATACAGATGGCGCTAGAGGTTAGGTTACAAGAAACGTGCGTACGATACGAATCAGGATGATTAAGGTCGATCACATATGTCAACATATCGATAGCATTCATTATTTCATTCCATGGCTTCTTTCTGCTTTAATTGGCGTACAAAAAGTGGTAAATTTCTGACAATTTGTTTCCTACTGGCATTACATTTTCTTCTTTCCTTATCTACTGACGTTAATATTAATATTTTCTCTCATCTATATTTATGTAACTCTCTCATGTTTATCTAATTCTCTCATGGTTATGTAACTATTTGACATTTTTATGACAGATTGAGAGATGTTAAACAAAGTGGCTGTACTTTCTGCCAATTTACGACTTTCTGTCAATTGCTTAACGTTATTCATCAATTTTCGGTTCGAATACGAGTCTATAGGAACACCCTGCATAAAACAGCATCTATACAGTACAGTAAACAGTATCCTAGGAGCGTTTTAGTAATTAAATCACACGTTCGCATTCAACAATTCTACCATTCCCCATTCATCATGGCGGCCGTAAAATCATATTTTTTTAGTTTATAGGTTAGGTATTCATAGGGGAGGCTAGTTTTACTCCAAAGTATTAATTTTTTTGCTTGCTATTTCTTACTGTTACGTTTACTTGTAGTTAGTTTGCTCATAATTTTAAATTTCCTGCTTAGATTTCGTTTACAAATGCTTAGAATCGAGATGATACTTTGTTAAATTCGTACAGTTTGCAAAAAGATGAAAGTATCGAAATCCCTTCTTGCACGTGTGTTCACTTTTAAGAAGGTAAAATGTATTTACAATGAGTTTTTGAATGCTCGATCGACTGGATGTGATGTCTTTGGCATCGAATAATACTTTCATTCCTTTTTGTTTCCACTTGTTTTTCGAGTTTCCGAATGTTTTTCTTGCACTATAAACATTAGATGCTTGTTTTAATACAATAACTAGGCAATTAGTGCATTTTATGATTGAGAATCTTAGTTAGAATATTCCGCCATCTTCGAAGGAGAGTGTCTCAATTGTCCGTCGTGGAATTGAATGAAAATAATTCTTGCACGGCAACTTTTCATGAAATATCAATACTTTTTGAAATCGATACTTTTAAAACGTTGATATTTTCGATACCTAAGTATCGATACTTGTTGGTATCGAAAATATACAATGACGCCAATTATATTTTTACTCATTACAGTAATATTCCAATTTATTATTGAACCCATGTTTCTGAATCTATGTCGAAGTATCGATACTTATAGTTTATTAACTTTTAATACATAAATTATTATGTGATCAGAATTCTGCGTGTTTTGGTGGTAGTCGAAAATTCTATTCCGTAACTTTCTCACGTATATATGGGAATGCAGTAATGAAATAATTTATAATCAATTTAGAAGAAATGGAACTTTAAACATATCGATATTTCAGTAGTAAGTATCGATTGATATCATTGCCAATCTATGATCGAATTAAAATTTGTCCATTTTATGATATATTATTAAATGTTTCATTTTAATTATTGAATTTCCATATTTTCAAAAAAAAATAAAAATAACCGACGCAACGGAGGGAACGTATTTGCACATAGTATGATTATCAACATAATTGCTGGTTCAGACAAGTTTGGTCAACATGTAGGCACACTCACGACTGCGCCACGAATACCAATATATACCAAACTTTCCTTCAATTCCGAATCGGACAATTGAGACACTCTCCTTGTTAGTTTTCAGTTTCATGCATTGAAATTGTTTATTCAATTCCTTAATTTTTA
>WSZQ02000004.1:3578155-3603206 GCA_019419845.2 Weissflogia rhopalogaster | reverse complement strand
AATTCTTGTTCAATGTAATTAGTCATATTAGAGGCTAATACTATTGATAAGAAGAAGAATTCACTTTACTATGCATCTCCACCGTGAATCGAACCCAGGACCTCGTGGGCAGTAGTCATCAACCATATCATTGCGCCACTTCGCTGGACGATCAATTATTAATATTAATTTTACTATTCACGATAAAGCTCTTTCAGGCATTTTCCTTAAAATCTATAAACACATATTTTTATTGATCCTAGTAAGTGCCCAAGATGAAAAAATTATCTGTAACCTCAATTGCATTCGATTCTCGGTGGGGATGCATAGTAAAGTGAATTCTTCTTATCAGTAATGTTAGCCACTGATATGACTAATTACATTGAAAAATAATTGAATAGAGCTAATGACCATGAACTCCTGCCCTGTGATTAATATTTCTTTTCTAATTGGGATACTACGATTTTAAATTTTCATGAAATGTGATCAGTCTCTATACCAAAGTTAGGCTATAATAACCGCGGTTAAGAGATTTATGATTATTTTGAAACATGAGGTTAGATCGTTTCAGGTGCTGCTTCAGTTCCTTCGATATACAAGGTTAAGATTGTTTCAGACGTCTAATATAGACACGATTAACTCTTAAGTTAGTACAAGAAGTCTTAAGCCATATGTGCAAGAAATTCAAAATATAAAGTGATGAAGACATTTACAAAGAGGTCAGTAAATATTTAATAAAACTGATAAAATCAACAATGAATTAATAATAATATAATATCAGGGCAATTTTATCAATGATTTCTTTAAGATACGTACACTATACTACATATTAAAATAACAAATAAATAAATAATAAGTAGATATCTACTAATGTCTAACCAATCCTTCTAAGACGGTTAATATTAACTAAAATAATGAATGAAATAAATGATGCGATGTAGCTGTCTCGTTTTTTGAAAATAGATGACAAGATATAAATGAGTATTGAAATTTCTAACTCAAGAAATGTTCAAAATTGGTGAGGAATGGCGATACGCTAATAAGACGCTTATATGGGTCCTTTCCGTCGCTATCCACTGCGGCATCTCGTTATATATGAAGGAGGCTTTAGGTTTTTTTTTAATGCTTTCCTCTCGACGTTCAGCATTCGCTCGGTTGTCAGCCGTCGTAAGTCATTCACATCGAGTAAAGCCGCACGAATGTTGGTAGCCCTTCTATTTTTACGTTTTCTGCCTTTGACGCCGCGTAAGAAATGGAGCAAAGCGCGTTACCTGCGATATTTTTACTTTTCTGTTGGTCGTTGAGCGACGTGCACTTTTTTAAAGTTTTCGAACTTAAATCGCTATAATTAATATCGGATATTGCATGCTGGTTGGTTGACGGGGTTTGCCTCACATTAACCGCCAGCATATTGCAATGGTATGAATATGCATTAATGGGTGAATTATTTGTAATGGTTGAACTCCGCGGATTGTAAGTGCGCTTGCGCCCACCGAGACTTTGACAAAAGTTCAAAGCTATTGAGAAGTGCTGTGCGCCGGGCAGCGCACACGCGCGCATGCATTAATGTTGGATGAATGTCATTACCTGACTGTTTTAGAGACAAACCTACGGTGAAATACGATGAATGTGGGTTGGCAGTTGGCATTTCCTATTTTTTTTGCTATTGAATTGTATTTTTACTTATATCACATTACATTAAATCACATTTGAATGAAATATACTTCAGGCACTGTGAAGATTTCGCTCTGCTCTTTTTTTAAAACGTTTTATTCTTACTATAGTATTTTTCTATTTGAATTGATTTATATTAAACTACCTAAGTTACATGCATAGACGTTAAAATATATTCTACTTGAGCTAGTTGCATTTATGAATACGATGGGACATTGGAAAAGAGGAGGGGAGTTGATTTTTTATTGATAAAGTTACACATTTGTACATTTACGTTCTTTTGTTTGTTTCAATTATTTATTGTTAACGAATGTAATTATATAATTGAATGTTACTGTTTGGTTAATGTTCATATATGAGATTTCAGAAGTGAGTTCTAGTAATAGAAATTATCAAACATTAATTTCATGTTATTTTAATGTCGAATCTGTGGTTCAGTATAGTACAGAAGTACTCACCGTGGGGCAAAGTGGTTTCCGTAGGATCGCGAAAAACGACTGATATGGACTATAGGGATCCCCTTCCCTATTCCACATATGCCTATACCACAAACACACACACCACGTGGGTCTGAGGGCTATAGAAAAAGAGAACCCCACGAAGATAATTTTCGAACAATATGAGAACTCCTTATATTCTGAAGAAGAAAACCCTACCTATCATATAGATTTCATTAGAATACAAACCTACAATACAAACCATTTTTCTGAGAAACTATAAACAAATAATCTTATAAAGCGCTAATTTGGCTATTGCGATCTTAAATTTCCACGAAATGTGTTCTGCGGTTTTATCAAAGTTATTCTTGGTCCATATTTTGATATCTAAGCAACTTGATAAGTTAGACTAAATCGTGTTTAAGGGTACAAGGTTAATGATTATTTTGCAACAAATGAGGTTAGAACATTCATGGTGCGGCTCAAAGACTGAATTAAAGGTAGTTGTTATATAGTTGAGACGGAACATATCTCCTTAAACAACGGAACAGACGGAACTAATTTACTTCCATATTATTATGTATATTATTAGTGTCGTCAATATTTGTTACCTAATGTAACAAAAAATAGATAAAGTTGAGAATGTTCAGGCAAGATTTACCCATATTCAGAGCCCCGTACCATTCTAGTGATATCAACAACAATCAATTAAAATAAATCGATGCGGTTATTCTAGTACTGTGTGGATTTAGTAATAGGTGCAGGTGATTCGAGTATTTGCTTATATTTGCAATTTGATTCAATTATTCAATTATTATACCCCATATTTGCTTCCACGGAATAGAGCTTTTAGCATGTCTGAATATATATTATGGATAACACTTCCTAATTGTATAGTTAATAGAGTTAATAATAACATTTAATTAGTTTGGGGTAAAATCCAGTATCAACATTTCAATTATTTACGTTGCATTACTGTATGGCGCCTGTTATAAACGTTTGATTAATAAATTTAAAACCTGGTATTTACCACAAAGAATGACAAAAAAAGCATGAGCTCCACAAAACTTATTTATATTTGAGTCATATTACTTCTCATCTTCTAACATATAACATGAACAAACATAGCAGCTGTGCGCGCCACTCGCGCTTTTGGGGATTTTTCTGGGCATTTATATTGGGGTTACTATTGCCGGCGCACGTTTAAGTCGCGCATGCTCAGCAATCTCTACCCTATTGCCTGTCGTATTGGCGCTTCTTGCCGCTTCCTCACATTTTGTAAATAAAAGTAGTTGTAAAGTTGTAAATAAAATTTCTTCGAGTTAATTCCGCTGGTGAACTCGGCAAAGCCCTTTGAATAGGACACCGCGACGGTACATATCTCGGGGTAATAATTTTAAAACAAGCCACTAACGCATATTTACAGCAGGTATACAATTGTAAAGTTACTTTTCGATACTTTAAAATTACCAATACTTTAAAATTTCAAGACCATCATACTTTCTATATCACATTTAATTATTTCATTCCAAACTAGCTCAGTGCAAAACAAATTCGATTATTTACGTTGACGCCTGTTATATAATAGTAAAGTTTGATTAAATAATTTTAAAACCGGATGACTATCGTGGATCTCAATCGCGTTCTGCACACCACACTTCATTTAAATTTCCAATGGGATCGGTGGGGGCTTATCATAATTTGCAGTTTCAGCGCAGCCGGCGGCAGAAAACACCCGAGGCTGGCGCAGAATATCGAAGGATGACATAAACCCACCTTCACTCTCTTTATTCGCTTGGCGCGCACACTGGCCTGAATAATGAAGGTGCGCGTGTTCATGAACATTCTCGCTTATTGCTTATTGGAAAGCGAAGGCAGAATCGACGGGCACACCAACAACCTTATATACATAGAGAACATATACGTAGGTGGCGACATGCCTGGGATTATTGATGTTTTAGGTCATTGTACGTGGATATTCGAATGACGAGCGCGCAAGTACGCGAGCCACAAGCCAACACGTACGACGCACTCTGCACATGTGCAGAAATGCTGGCTGGCTTACGTAATGAATGTCTTTTGCAAATTTGAAAAATGTAAATTTGCAACTTGCTCGCGCCACACCGTAGTGGATGTGGTCGGCATGTCACAATTGGCGTTTAATTTTCTCGCGCATATTTCAAGTTTGTGACTGGCTTTACCTTCTGTCCGATAAACTACACTTGTTAAACGCCAATTCTGCATTTATTCAATACTGTACAAAATGACTAACATTATCTCGGCTGGGAATGATTTGATGATTTGCATCTTTCATCCTTCGCCCGAACTGACCGATAAGAAGTCAGCAGCGAGACAAAATTGCCCTGTTTAAAATAATCCGTAAAATTTTGACGTTCAACACTGGAGTTGCTAATATATTAGATTGTGCTATTGTAAGGTCTTCGTTTTATAATATCAGGTACTGGTCGTATGTAATGATTAATTAAAGGAGGATAATCTATCTACATTTGATAAAAAGTGTAACCGAAAAATCACAAAAATAAGAAATACGCAGATATAAATATTATTCAAATTGATAGTACTGTTGGTGCAAGTTATTGGAAACAACAAAAGAGTTAGAGATTACTCGGTGCCCCATAAAACCATATTGTGTTTGGTCTCAATCGGTATATTATAAAATGACTCATTCAATTTTATTAAAATTGAATTAAATAAAGTGCAAATTGTTGATTTAATTACAAGAATGTGGTGAATATCTTTGCCGAAGTGAATCACTATTTTTCTGGTTGGTGACAGATTTATTACGTTGGCTCAAGAGCCCGTATTTACTCAAGTCCCTGAAACATCCGAGAATTATTTTATCTATATACGATGTCAGAACTAGTCTAATTTTGGCTGTATAAACAAATTACGTATTTATTGACTATTCCGGTTGGCCCATCAACCGAATCTTGTCGGTCCTCGTCCGTCAGAATACGATTAATAATTTGTTGCGCCACGTTCAGTCGATGAGCGTCATTCGCCATCCATCGCATGGTCTGTAATTTATATCAATATGATTCACCTGAAGGTGTCTGAGAAATTGATCACTGTTTATGCCGGCCGCGACTGGCTGGCAGTAATCTCTCACGAGGTATTTGTTGATTGATCATTAAAGCTCTTAAGTAATTAAATTCCCTTCAGGCATGAAGACATCGGATTAAAATAAAACATGCATGTTCTAAAAGGGGGTTTGAAGACGTGAGTAATCTGTGGGTACGATGGTAATCATAATAAAAACGTGGAACGGTTTGCAATTTCCGTGAAATGATTGCTCCGGTGTTCGTATGTATAAATGTGGCAAGGCGTTGGCGGAACAACATTGCAAGTTGGTTGATATATACATATGTCAATATGCGTTTATCGTCACTACTATTTTTAATTTTACTGGCGTCATTATTTCGAGTGTTAGTAATCGTATCCCGTGGACTACTATTAATTGGGATTACTAATTGGAATGTGCTATTTTACGGCTTGTGGATGACTATGTATTTTATTTTAGGATATTGTACATATTTTAGGTTAATTAATGTATCGTAAACTTAACCTTACGCATTTTAATGCATGTTATTGTGTTCTATCCTTTGTATTTATGGATAAGGTTTTTATATTCTTGATAATGTCCTCTAATTCTTCATAATCACAGTTTGAGTATACAGGTAACCCTCGGTTAAGGCGGTCTTGAAATGCACGGTTTTGGTTATCGCGATCAAAAGTTTCGAAACCATTCCTCGATATACGTGACACCAGTTTTGGTTAGTGAGTTGTTTATCAATCGACAAAAACAATCACTGTAGCGCGTTGTGCCTAACTTCTTGCGTTTCGTGTTTTAATTCAATTACTATTTTCATATAAGTTTCTTAATTATACAGATCGGGACTCCTACGAAAAAAAGAAGTCTGAATGTTCGACGTTATATGTTTGATTAATGCAACTTTATTTAGCGCGACACACCTCGGACATATATGTACCGATAATTATCGACAAATTATGTTTATGAACTTTTTGTAATAAACGATTTATCTACCATCTGAACGTTCGAAGCTTTTCAATACTTTGAAAAGCTACTAATAAATAGATGACGCCAAACTATGTGCGAATCTTTCGATAGCAATATTGAAACTTTAAAATGTGTATAGAATCTATAGATACTTTCGATACATTTCCTTTACTACAGTCACCTCACTTAAGGAAGCTTTATGAATAAAACAATTTGTAGTAATTAAAAAGTCGACTAGGGAGCGTTTAAAACGTGTTTGAAATATCAAATGATCGCATGCCATACGTATTTTCAATGCCGTTCAAAGATTAACACTGAAAACAGGCATATTTTCCTGAAATTATTGATATATCCTGAATGATTAATGCGTTGACGACGAAAAGTGCATGATTAATGCGCCACTCGCAATAGCAAGTGGGAGGCACCTCCACCATATTTAACCTCGCCGTTGAAAAATCAATCCGGCAAACAACCGAAACAAGCGACAAAAATGTGCTTTCAGTTTGACTCGTTATTATCGCACATTGATATGGTACATCCGTTTATATAATAAATAAATGAAAACGTACAATTCATAAAAAACGTTGATTAGTTTGAATGGAATGCATTTAGAAACATACTACAAAAATACAATGAACAACCCTCACCTTAATTGCATGGAGTATTCTCATGAGAGCATGTCGGCCGGCAATGTATGTGTGGGTAGTAATTTGACAAATTTAGTAAATTATTGTTGGAAGTGAAGTGGAATGCGTGCACGCGCGATGAACTTCACGTAGCGCACAACAATGTGTTTGGCTTCCGGTCTGTAGACAGCATTGCGCGACTAGTTATTCGCAATTTTGTTTAATGCCGCCGGCGCTACGTTCTGTTTTTATGACCCTTGCCAGCTTCCGAAAGTTTGTAGTATCAACCAGTCATTGAGATTGTTTGGAAGGGATTTTGGTTTGTTGATCGTTTTATAAAAGTTTAAATACTTTTTATTACATTTTAGTTTGAGTTCATGTAGTCGTTCATAATTATAGTTGTGTAAACTTGATACTCTTTAGTTAAATATTGGGTTAACCTGGACTTCGCCTTGTAAAGAACATTTAATACATGTTTATTAACGTCAATTATAGTAATTGTTAGATTACATCCTTTCTTGTTAGTTGCCAGTGTTTTTAGTTCTTTCTGATTTTATTTAATCACAGTTTTTATGCACTGTTATCTAACGTAAAAATTATGCCCTGTTTTACATAACTGATGCAACTGTGTAACTATATTATTTGTAATATAATTGGGTGGAACATAAATAAGATATTGGTGAATTCTTTATATGATTTAGGCTAAATTCATAATAGAAACTGCTATAAACGCATTTAAAGGAACAAACATCTAATCTCTTGAAACTGAACCTAAAATACTTTAGGATTAACCTTTGGAAAACAACATTAATGTCTGTTATATATTATGTTTCTTACAATAATTGTTAATCAAAATCGTATAAAATGTAAAATAAAATTCATAATAACGACGGTGTCTGGTCAATTCATCAAATCTATTTCGTCGATGGTCCTTTCATCGACGTAAGATCATCGGGCGCCCACATCATCGATGTAACAATTCATCCAGCAGCCAGATCATCGAATCACTCATAAAAGAGGAACGGATGGCTCAATTCTTTTCAAATTTAGCAAATATATAGATATGAATATAAGCAATTAGGTACTTTTTGAATTTTAAATTACCTAATATACTTTTCGAAATAAATACAATTCATTTTGTTTTATAAATAATATGATGATGAAGAATAACCTTACACGTAATACATCAATTATGAGTCTAGAACCATTTTGTGGACTCTCCATGCAGATGAAAGAACTTCATCTGTGGGAAGAAGCAACAAGACAAAAAGATTGAGAAAATTCTTCTGGTATGAAACAGGCAAAAGGTCCTGAAAGATAGGAAAGGATACCAGTGAACTGTGCAGGGTATATAACTACAACTTAGATACGTCTGAAATTATAATTCGCACGTGCAATGCAGCGAAAGGATTGAGATATAACCTCATTGACAATTACTGTTTGTCGGCCAAGAACAATGGACCTAATCTGGTTTCAGTTTTTTATGTCTTCGTTGGGTTAAATCTTTCTTTTGAATGATTAGATTAACAGTCTTAAATACATATAGACAAACAGACTAATATCATTGGAGATATTTAAACTTTAACTTATAATGTGCCTATCATCTTGATGTTTAGTTTCTACTTGTTATAATCTTGTATTTCACCTATAAATATTAGGTATATAGGAATAATGCAAATAATTAATAAATCCACGAGATCCCGGGTTCGATTCTCAGTGGGGATGCATAGTAAAGTGAATTCTTCTTCTTATCAATAGTATTAGCCTCTAATATGACTAATTGCATTGAAAAAGAATTGAATAGAGCTAATTACCATAGCAGTCGATGCTCGGTAAATCAAACAAAAAATAAAAATAAAAAGTTGATGAAAATTTAATAATTTAAAGTGATATTATCTATGAAAGTGATTTTTAATTAGGCTTTATACATTTTTAATTGCATCGCCAATTCGTGATAAAAATGTGCACGTGAACACCACTCATACATCAATATGCGCAAATTGCCAATTATTTGCATCTGCAGCCGGTTTCATCGCTGTGTCTCACTCTGTCTCGCTCGTAGGTGTCATCCTCTCACTCGCCACCTCTAGCCGCCAGCGAATAATCAATAGTGGATTTAATCAAATTAGCACCCCGCGCTCGTTTGCGGCTGTGGTGTTCGCTCACAAACCGATTTGCATTTCGTTTATTGTTCTTGCGACATGCGTTTGCATGTATATATGGACGAGTGTACTCGCTGAGATTGCCAATAATTAATATTCGATCAGATGCACCGGTCCAAAACGAACCACCCTCGTGTCCAGTCCTCGTGTGAGATGGAGAGACATGTGCAGACATTTGCAGAAACATGCGCTTGATGGTCAAATTTGCGATCGAGTACTTCCGAATGCAAGAGATTGGGAGGGGGTTGTGTTGGTGGTAAATAGTGGTGCAGATCAAACTCCGTTCATCAAGCATACGTGCCTAACTAGCTATCTAACAATTTAATAATCTCTCATTGTTTGGGGGTGATGTTGCATTCTCTTGGCATTATACTGCTAAATGTGAAACGAGGTGTATTTACATAGTTATTAATGAACAATAAGGCGAGATACCTTCATCTTTCGTTGTTCGACGTGAAATTAGCAAATTTGAAAAATTAAAAATGTTTTGACTGTACATGTGCACAGAAAAATAATAAAATTGTAAAAATTATTCATGGATATTAACTTCCAAATATGGACTAGTCTCAGAGGAAGCCCGAACATTACTAAACATGTGTATTGTGGTAACATTATTATATTATCACGAAAACTGAATTTACACAAGGGGGTCGCCAAGAAAGTGTTTTATAAATAGGGAGCCGGAGCTATAAAATGTTTGAAAAACTCCAATAATGAGGTCTATTCAGTTTTCCTTAATTAAAGTTATACGTTTATAAGTACACAAATTTGATATGGTCCCCCTCCCCTCAAGGCAAAATTCAAAATTCTCATTCCCACCAAGAGTAAGTGGGAGGATATCTCATGAGTTTGAAAACATGAAAATATGATTTTAGGTGATATAGGGTAATTTTAATTATGTGGTTATAGTGATGCTCATTTATTAATTATTCAATTATTAATTATTATGAAAATGGTCAACACCTAATTTGATATAACTCGTATTTGATGATTACTCGTTAATAATACATTAAAACAAGGCTTACGGTTAATCCTGATAAAATTACTACCGTTACGCTTTTAAATAATCCTTTCCAAAGCCAAGAAATAATCCAACCTAATAAACAAGTGTTTAATGGAATGTTCATATTTATTTCTAAAAAAAAATATGACAGAGACTATGTTTGTAACCTGGGATATATACTTTTAGGTTATTACAAATTTGATTTGTTTAGGTTTGATGGAGGAATTGTCACAGATATAGTGTACACTGATAGGAATTACCTTTTTAGTTTAGTTTATTAGTGTAACAACTAATTTTTATGCTGTGTAATCAAATCATGTTTCTTCAGAAACATGCCCCAACCTCTTGTCATTCGGTCAGATTTGTATTCTTCTGAAACCTGTATGAATTCTTGATTTTTCAAGGGGTTTGCGTTTAACTTTTATTGGGGCTTAGTCTAGGCCAGTTCAGGGTATCATTTTTGTTGGGGTAAGTTGAAACGCCACTTGACTAACTAGACTAACTTGCCACTTGACCTAGAGCAAGAAGGTATTATGGTTTCAAAATACCAGACATTAAGTATCACTGGTTACGTTGTTATTTTGTAAAATCACGTCAAATAATCAGGAACCTTCAAAGTTTTTATCATTATTTATAAATAGGGGATACCAGCACTTCGACCAAATCTGGTCGATTGTACGTGGGATAGAAGGAATGTATGGAAGGGTTGATGATTCTATTCAATTCTTCTTTCAATTCAATGAATCAGATTAAAAACTTCACCACAATAAATTATTGAAAAAGAATCTAATATAACCCTGGACCCTGTGATCAATAGTCGTTGATCATGCCTCTGAACCACCTGGGTAGTTCTTATTTATTTAAAGAACATTTTGCGTATTAGTGTTTGCAAAGTATAGATTTCACCTTATAAAACTGTCGATTACTACGTTTATTACAAAGTTCATTATAGGTTTTCAAACACTATATTCCTCAGACCTTCGATTTTATTTGGTCAATTGTGTCAGGCGCGAGCATGTACACCTGGGGCAACCATGCACCAATTACATAATTATAATTACACGCTGCCTACCTGCAGCTGCTGTGTATGTGACATAGGAGCAAGCAGAAGCAGCGACATATGAACTTCTCGGAACACTCGAGAGATTAAAGACGCACTGTGTTTAAAATATAAATAAAGGCAATACTTATAATACTGTAAGTAACACCTTGACAATTTTATTGAACTTGCAAAGAACTCGAGCGCTTCTAGTAGCCGAGCGAAAATCAATTCTAAACGAATTAAAATGATGGATGCCTTAATAATTTCTTCGCCTTGGTGCATCATCCGCTTCGGCTCGTTTTTCGCGCATTTTATTACATTCGGACTGCGCGCCGAGACGAAGTGGGGCTCTTGGGAGCTGGGGGAGTCGGGAGGGGAAGGTTGTATCAGCAGTGCAATATTGTGACACTTGGATATTGCGTTTCCTTTTGCAGATTGATGAGTCCTCGCTGACTGGCGAGTCAGACCACGTGAAGAAGGGCGAGGGTTTCGATCCAATGGTGCTCTCCGGCACCCACGTCATGGAGGGATCTGGCAAGATGCTGGTGACTGCCGTCGGCGTCAACTCGCAGGCGGGCATCATCTTTACCCTGCTTGGTGCTGCCGTCGACGAACAGCAGCAGGAGTTCAAGAAGATGAAGAAAGGTATTTGGGCCCTGACATCTCTTGGGGGCTGGTCTAACGTTTTATTTATTTTTCTCTTACTGACCCCAGAACTAAAGATTTTCCTGTTTTGAAGTCTATTTTAGCCAAAAAGAAGTCCCGAGTAGCGATCTCACTCGCGCTTTCTTGAGCATGATATGGTTTAATCGATTTTGATGATTGTTTACCCCTCCCCTCCCCTCCCGTCCATTACTCGAGAACACAACCTCCTCATGCAGTGTTTCCCAAACTTTCAACATATCTCTCCTTCTGAACTCTTCATTAGGATAAGTTTATTTGTCCTGTAACCACCTTACACGTCAATGTTTGCAAACGTGCCAGTTTACAGTCCAGTTTAACTGAAGATTTCCCGGGTGGTGATTTCACTCACTTTCACGTTCTAGATCATGATTTAATTTAATTATTTTTGATGATTTACCACCTTACAAATAGATTTATTTATACTAATATTCGTTTGCATCACAAATCGAAAACACAATAACTTATAGATCTCCCTCGAAATATCCAAGCCATAGTTTGCTCAGTATATTGGTACCTTGCACCTACATCCCATTCATTCCCGCCATAAATCATCGCTAACCCTGACTGTGAGACAAATAATCCTTCAGGGAGCATTTTGAATCGCTCATCCAAGTCACTACGTAAAAATCCGCTATGTTCGTTCTCATCATGAACCCCTGAATATACGTACGCATACCACATATTGGAAAACACTGTCCTAGAATAATCCTTGAATTTTCCAACTTTTCCACATCATTCTACACTTTTACGTCTACCGTTCCAATCACGCATTCTGTCCATTGTTGAGCTTATGCGTGTGATACAAGCAAAGTGAGTCATTGGGAGATTTTCCGGGAAACCGGCTCGATGTAGTGCGTCCTTGCTCGAGGACGACGCCGAGCTTGTGCCGCCACCGCGCACGTTGATTCAATCGATACGGTTTTCCATCGCCACATTCCACCAGCGCGCTGCGCTTTACAACCGAACATCATCGCGCGTCGCCCCACCCCAATAACTGCCTCCCGAAAAACCAACACTTTCCATTTTCCCAGCAAAGCGACTGAGCCCATCTTGCCCTCATCCATTATTCATGCGCATACACATCCACACAATCGTACGAAATGTTTTCAAAGCAAATGAATTTACGAATGCAACACCATGGATGCAATTTTACACTCTGAACTAAATCTCCCCCGAATTGTCTTTCTCTGTGTGTGTTTGCATACTTCAGCCAAGAATTTACACCCCCACCTCCTCTTGAAACGACGTCTTTTAGAAGTTATAACTTTAACATTGACATTAATGAATTAATAATAGTGATTAAATAGTTTTAGCAACTAACGGATATTGTGCCCGAAGCCCTTTCTACTCTACTATTTATTGCAAATTTTCCAGAAAGCCATCACTCCTCTTGCCAACCCCACCAAAAACCACTATTTCGATTATGTACTATAGATTTGGCACGCGGCCAACGTGGTCTTTGCCGCCCACGCCACCGAGCAACTAAATCGCATCAATTATTTCCTGCTCTACTCTTTTCCAAGTCTCACAAACACACGTATATCCACACCACCGATTCAGTATCTCCGTATTTGAACAATGCTCGCACACCAAGCTATTTGCATTTGAACATCGATCGATTCGCATGTTTACTACGTTTTCGGACGTTCTCGATCGCCTCTTCAGCTCCTTACTTCAGTTAGGAAATCTCTTACCATCCCACTTGACTTGTGTTAGAACATGTTCTAGACCATAGAGCACATTATATACTACACTGATATTTTATTAACACCCTTGGTGAATAACTAATGCATGTTTGGACACTTTTGAAGAGATTCATTATTCATTATTATGAAGTTGTTGTTGTAATCTTCTATTATTGAACTATCCCTCTCTAAGGTGACTCAAACTATTCTAGTATTCGCCAAGGAAATAAATATGATTATTCTAAAACAACTTAGCGATAAACGATGACGCATGACACATTTATATTTATCTGAGTTTTATAGTCTACAACTTGACTCATTCACAAGTTTAATAAACACCAAATTAACGTAATATCCCCATGTTTTGTTGAAGTATAATTAGCAGTACAGCTATCGTGTAAATCTATTTGCATTGCACTAGCCCTCAAAACAGGTGCAATTTACGTGGACGGTGATGATGCGTCGCGATTTGCACAAAAGTACAGTGCGCGTTTGTTGTTGAAATATTTATAGAAACAATATGAGTTCGCATGCTCCGAGTCGTACACACGTCCTCAAGGTTCGTCGACGAGCGTGGGAGCGGAAAATGCTAAATTAATGCATGTGCACACGGTTCATTGCGTTTGAAATGTTGCAGTGATGAGTCTGGAAATAGACAGACGATTTTTCCTGGAAAATTTCGCGATTATACGTGGAAAATTTACGAAATAGCCCACATAACATTTGGCAGCGATGCCAAAGCTGTGAAATGCTTTCCATACTGATTAACATTGATGTGGTAGAATTTTGTGTTAAAAAAGTATGCGATTTAGTTGGACTGGTGGTTGGGATTGTCCATTTTTGTACCCCTTAACCATTTTTAATTTGGCCCCGATGACTTTTGGAGTGGTTTTTTGAGATTGCTAATGTGTTCTCGTTTTTGCATGTTGTTTTTATGTACAGAGGCTAAAAAGCAGCGGAAGAAGAAAAGCCTAACAGGTGAATGATATTTTTATTTTTTTATTATTTTTATTGTATCATTTGATTTTTTTGAATGTCCATCCATGCCGACTAAAAACGGACCAACGTTAACTAAACCAAACTGGCGATTAAAAACTGATATGCATCCGAAAGTCTAGATAGCAAACACCATTTCTCACCACATTGATGTTGTTTGTTGATGACTTTTTGTGCATGATTTTGATATATACATATAGCGATTTTTGGATACCATTTTTATGTAAACGGTAGACGTGATGTTCTCGTAACTTTGTCTTGTATAATTGTACTTATCAGCAAGATGAGTGGGAAGATGTGGTGCTAATCGTTGGGTTTGTGTTGTGCGTTCTTTAGGAGATGAGGAGACCGGCGTGACGGGCAACAGCCACATGAACTCGCCGGCGCCGGTCGCCAATAAACACGGCAACTCGACGCCTGACGATAGCCAGGGCAACCATGTGTCGTCGGCGGGCGGCGGCGGCGAAGGCCACAAGAAGGAGAAGTCGGTGCTGCAGGCGAAACTGACCAAGCTCGCCATTCAGATCGGCTACGCCGGCTCGACGATCGCCGTGCTCACCGTCGTCATATTGGTCATTCAATTCTGTGTTCATACGTTCGTGATCCAGCAGAAGGAATGGAAGGCGTCGTACATCAACTACATGGTGCGCCATCTCATCATCGGTGTCACGGTCCTCGTCGTCGCCGTGCCGGAGGGTCTGCCGCTTGCCGTCACACTGTCACTAGCTTATAGCGTTAAGGTATGTAGGAGGTTTGACTGTGGTAGGATGATGATGATCGTTTTTTACGTTTAGAAAATGATGAAAGACAACAATCTGGTACGGCATCTGGACGCCTGCGAGACGATGGGCAACGCCACGGCAATCTGTTCGGACAAAACAGGTACCCTGACCACCAATCGCATGACGGTGGTGCAGTCGTACATCTGCGAGCAGCTCTGCAAGACCATGCCGAAATTCACCGATATACCATCAAAAGTGGGCAATCTTATCGTGCAGGGCATTTCGGTGAACTCTGCGTACACCTCGAGAATTATGGTAGATTCCTCATATCAATAATCATATGGTTCATTCAAATGTTCATTGTTCATGGTTAATCCTTAGTTATCATGAATTCCAATTCGTGAAAATATTATTGATGTTACATTTATTCGGAGCATTTTGCTGGATTCACTTCCGTGGTCTGGTCGCTTAAATTTTATATTTTATGATCGATTAATATGACCGATTTTTTTATGGTTTTTATCTATTTAGCCTCCAGATGAACCCTCCGAGCTACCAAAGCAGGTCGGTAACAAGACCGAGTGCGCACTGCTGGGCTTCGTCCTCGGTTTGCAGAAGAACTATCAGACAGTGCGCGACGACCAGCCGGAGGAGACTTTCACGCGTGTCTACACGTTTAACTCGGTGCGCAAATCAATGAGCACGATAATTCCTCGCAAGGGCGGTGGCTATCGATTATTTACTAAAGGTGCTTCTGAAATTATATTAAACAAGTGAGTTTTTCAGAATACAGTACTTGGCCATAATGTTTTTGGTCCCTTACTCCTCTGAACTTGTTGTTGTTATCCCGGTGTCCGAATGTGTCCTGTGATTGCAGGTGTGCCTTCATATATGGCCATGACGGTCGTTTGGAGAAGTTCACGAGGGACATGCAGGAGCGTCTACTGCGGCAGGTGATTGAGCCGATGGCCTGCGACGGCCTGCGCACGATCTCGATTGCGTATCGCGACTTCGTGCCCGACAAGGCCGAAATCAATCAGGTACACATCGAGAACGAGCCGAACTGGGACGACGAGGAGAACATTGTGAACAATCTGACGTGCCTGTGCGTGGTGGGTATCGAGGATCCAGTGCGACCGGAGGTGCCGGAGGCGATCCGCAAGTGTCAGAAGGCCGGTATCACCGTGCGCATGGTCACCGGCGACAACGTGAACACGGCGCGCTCGATCGCTACCAAGTGCGGCATCCTAAAGCCGACGGACGACTTCCTCATTCTCGAGGGCAAGGAGTTCAATCGGCGAATCCGCGACAGCTCCGGCGAGGTGCAACAGCATCTGTTGGACAAGGTGTGGCCGCGGCTGCGCGTACTTGCGCGCTCATCGCCCACCGATAAGTACACGCTCGTGAAGGGCATCATCGACAGTAAAGTGAGCGAAAACCGCGAGGTGGTTGCCGTCACCGGCGATGGCACCAATGATGGGCCTGCTCTGAAGAAAGCTGATGTCGGATTTGCCATGGTACCATTTCACAATCTTTATATTTCCTTTTGGACGTATCCGTCTAAATTTTGTCTCATGTTTCAGGGCATCGCCGGCACTGACGTTGCGAAAGAAGCTTCGGATATTATTTTGACAGATGATAACTTTAGTAGTATTGTTAAAGCTGTAATGTGGGGAAGAAATGTTTACGATAGTATAGCCAAGTTTTTGCAGTTTCAGTTAACTGTAAATGTTGTAGCTGTAATTGTAGCTTTTATTGGTGCCTGTGCTGTGCAAGACAGTCCTTTGAAGGCATGATATTTTCGAACTCGAGCTGCCGTAGCTCGTGTAGGCCACGCTGATACGCCATCACTAATTGCGCCCTGTTTTAGGCTGTGCAAATGTTATGGGTGAACTTGATCATGGATACCTTAGCCTCACTAGCGTTAGCTACCGAGCTTCCCACTCCCGATCTGCTACTGAGGAAGCCATACGGCAGGACAAAACCGCTCATTTCGCGAACCATGATGAAGAACATCCTGGGTCAGGCAATCTACCAACTTACAGTCATATTTGCACTGTTATTCGTAGGTGAGTATCCCTTTACCGGGGAGAAATACACATTAGGTCACGTGATCTAGGTCAAAGTTAAAAGAATCCCATTAACTCCTGACATTTGCGACACGGGTCCGGGAAAGGGTCGTGCGCCATTACTAGCATGTTGCACGGGCAACATGTCGCGCGTGCAACGCATTTCTGACTGACACGTTTGTTTGTGTATGTGCTCTAGGTGACAAAATGTTGGATATTGAATCGGGCAGAGGTGCCGCAATCGGCGCCGGGCCAACTCAGCATTTTACTGTTATATTCAATACGTTTGTCATGATGACGCTATTCAATGAATTCAACGCCCGAAAGATCCACGGCCAGCGGAACGTATTCGAAGGCATTTTCACCAATCCCATCTTCTACTCGATTTGGATTGGCACTTGTGCATCGCAGGTAACAAACACGCCCCACATTTGGCGGCTGGTTATTAATTTGCGCTCCCGTATCGGAATGCGATTATTCTGTGGTAGTTACACTAATTGTAATTGGCATTCGAAACGAGTTGCATTCCCGAGCGTTGCTAGCACGCTTCGTGGAACGAGTAAATACAATTTGCATGCTTTCCCAGGTGGTCATCATCCAATATGGCAAGATGGCGTTCTCCACCAAGAGCCTGACGATCGAGCAGTGGTTCTGGTGCCTGTTGTTTGGAATCGGCACACTGTTATGGGGCCAGCTCGTCACCACCGTGCCGACGCGGAAAATACCAAAGATTCTTTCGTAAGCCAATCACGTTCACATTCATAATCTTCTCGCTCTTGCCTCTTGTATCTCTTAGAGATCAATTTCTCTGTCTCTCTACCACTATAGTCTATTTCTCTCGTATCTATATGTACGCAAACTGTCGAGGTTTAGTTTAGTGGTTTTTCCTGTTTGCGTCGTGCGTATATATCTTCTCGCCCCCCAGTAACAATACCCGACACCCTCAATGTACAAATTACACGTGCACCCGTTTTCAGTTGGGGTAGAGGTCACCCGGAGGAGTACACCGAGGCCATCAACATCGGCGAAGAGAAGTACGATGTTGACAGTGATAAGAAGCCGCGAGCCGGCCAGATCCTCTGGATTCGGGGCCTCACGAGGCTGCAGACGCAGGTAAGTCGTTGAACTCACGAGAAAAAAGAAATATACCGAACTATGCCAAAAATATCAGCGGCCGTATCGATTTTGCGCCGCTGCGGACTCAAATATCAAACAGAAAATTTCAAGCATATAGACACAATATGTGCAAAATGACGAAACCCAGGCAATTGTGTCCTATTTTTTGTTCTGCGGGGACGCAATCGCTCGCCCGCGGATGGTCGAAACGCGCGGGTGTATCTATCAGAATGGCCCATATTCTTCCTTCGATTTATTGAAAGAGTGCTGGTGCCACCTTGATAGATCCGGTTTGCCTTTGAGTGATTGATGAACAGAGCTCAGAATTATTAACTTAGGAAGAAAGCTTTAAGTATTCACGAAAGTTTAGGTAATCCCTTAAACAACCGAAGAATAAACGCGCGTAATCCTTCCACTTCGAAACATACTCAAAAATTCCTGAAGACCATCCCCGTTTCCCTCATTTTCACCATCATTTTATATGCCTTTATTTGTGATTTTTACTTTTTTTTTGATTGTGAGTTTTATTATAACGCATGGTGCATTGACATCTGATTGTTTGCAAATTAATTAACATCAATGTTGCCGGCGGCGTTTGGTCTGCGGTCGTTTGCAGAACCTGACACGCCCGATTGATTACGTATAATTAAATTGCTTTAGTTGTCAGTGTTCCTGTTCTATAATTAACGGTAGCCATTTACACGTTGATTATGTACTACATCCGCCTAACTTTTCTCTAACCATGGGACGTTTGTTAACCATTTCGGTTCGTTATTTGACTATTTTTGATACATTTTTTACTGTCTCCTTGTATCTACCATCATTTAAGTATTCTTTTGTTTGCGTTACTTTCTAATACTATGTACATTTATCTGATGTGGCGTGATGTGTACATCAAAAACATATGCGTCAATTGTCGAATCACACGTGTTGACCTCCAGCAATAACAATCCCTAGCAAACGAGTTTTTCTAGCAGTTTGACAGTATTTTCTTATGTTGTGCCACACACAACCCAAGCCATTTTGTGTATTTTAGTACCACCATTTTGTAGTACCATCCGACGTAGCTAAACAAACAAAACATCAACCATTTCGTAGTCTTTTGACCGTACCTCATAGCTTTAGTTATTAGTTTGTAACTTGTACTAGTTTTAAAATTCACACTAACATTATTGTGTTAGTTCGAAAACATGCATCACATCAGTGTTATAAGTGATTCAATTCTAAGCGGCGCGCCGATTGAAATATCATCGACATGCATGCTGAATACCCACGTTTTGTTTCACACTGACCATCATCGCCACCATCGTCGTTTTGGAGAGCTTGGAACAAACCCATCCATCAATACACAATCACTGCACTTTCAACTCCAAAGTTGGCTGTGTTGTCTCCGAGTATCAACATCAACGATCATCTCGTTGCTCTCCAGCTTCATTCAGTCGAAAAGCGTCTTTAAAAGCTCTTTCAGAACTATCCACATACCCGTAACTTGAGCGAACGAACCACTGACGATCTCTTCGGCTTTCGCAATTCATATTTGTAATATTTGCTTATCGATGTAGTTGGTATACTTCCGCCGTAATTGTTGTCACCTCGTTTATTGTAAGCGTGTTTCTGTGGACTCTCATCGCAACACTGGCGTCTCTTATATCCGTATATCTATCTCGATGTGTGGCTTAATCATGTGCGTTTACATTTTATTTAAGTTTTACGTAGTCGTCGTCTAACACTCGTTCTCTCTATTTCTCTGAACACCCCCTTCTCTTATGCCTGCCTCACCAAATTTTCACTCTTCTGATTATCTATTCTTGTTGGAGAATAACGAATTGAATGTGCTATTGATTCTTTATCTCTTTCTATCTATCTCTCATTGAACGATCGATACGTAGAAGCTGTTACATGTTGTGTTACCGAGTCGGTCATTTGATTTTGCTTTGAAAACGGTCCTTACGTGGTGGAGTACATCTCTCGGCGCGGGGCCCTCTACATACACACAAAACACCACCACCGAAAACATCCCCCCTCTCTATCGAAAAACAACCACCGTTTGTTGCCTCCTTTACTATTAGGTACTTAATTTTATTTATTTATTAGCCGGCGGAACCCATGCGAGAAACTGAGGTGTAGGAACGCTGTGGGTGTATCAAGCAATTCCTGTCGCAGTACAAACAAGTACGTAGCTTGGAACGTAGGCAAGATATTAATTAGCTTGTGCAATTTGGTGACTGCGATATGCCGTATTCTCTGCTGTATTGCACTGTGGTGTTAGCTGTTTCTTTAGAAAGCCACTCATATTTCTCACAACAACACAAACACAAAACTCCAGAAAAACTACCTCCCCCATTGTATCGCCTCCGTAAACGTAAACTATTTTGTTACTTGTTTTTTAAATGAATGTTGACGTTGCGTATTAATTAATTTTGCAACCCTTTGTTACGCTCCACACCCCTGGCCCATGTCTAAGAATCTCTCTTTGCATATGCGGACGTTGTATTGTTTGTAGACAGTGACTTGTGATACCCAGCAACCCTTTGATAGTTTACTGTTTAGTGTAAACCCTCTTCACGTGTTTGTGCAACTATATTTGGTTACCCAATGATAACAAATTTTCGGTGGTACCTTATTTTGTCCCCAAAACATGAAACAGCCAATGCCCCCGGCTCTTTTGCCATATCTGAAAAATGTTATCGTGTCTCTGTGTGCATAGTAGTTTCTAAAAGCAGTTACTAACTCTTGTTGTGTGCTCCTCGACAACACAGCCATACGGTGGACGATAAATGCGTGCATAGTCTCACGGGGTGGCCGCCGATCCCTGCTGTCTCAGACAAACGCGGTCAGGCCGTGTTATAAATCACGGGAAATTGTTTTCCGTTGGAAGCATGCCGACGCGACGCTGTGTTTTTTCTGAATGATGGTGAATGTGTGTAGGAAGGTGTGATGTTATTTTTCCTGCTCACGATCTAGATGCTTTGCTTCTGGAATGCCAACGCTACCAACCATCCCCATAAAAATTACCAACTCTCCCGTTCACTGCCAGTTTGCTTGCTTCCATGGTGACTCGTCTGCGCGAGTCTCTCTCTATTTCTTCCAGGCTTCGATAATTTTCGCGCCCTTGCGATCCGGTGTCGGTCGGTCATCATTCTCCTTCATGATTCATCCACATCATCCCCGGGTTAGATGACGATCGTCATCTTGAGTATTCAAGCATCAAAGAGCGTGATTGTAACGCGTAGACGTTTGATGTAATCGTACATATCTTGGCTTGAGCTCGCTGAATGTGACAATTGACGAAATGAATGCCCATGCAGCAGTAGCAGTTTACTTCGATTCGTCTTCTTCTAGCTTGGACTTTTTGTTTTACTTTCTTCACTTGGTGATTTGACTGTCTCTTTTCTTCTCTCTTTCGACATCAACTTGATTAATCCTTGATTTACCAAACTATATCCAAATAAATACGACAGTCATGAACGTTCCAAGAATTTTGTAAGGTACAATTATTATTGATTCAAGTACTGTTAAGATTACAAGTATTGTCTTAAATTTTCTTAAGATTTTCCCCAAAGATTTTATTCCATAAATGTATACCATCTTGGCTCATCGTGTACGTACATGTCATACCAGTATATAATCCTGTAGGTATCCAGTCTTGACTGTTAACTTAGTTCTCCTACATCTAACTTGGAGTGCCCTCTCCTAATTCTGAACGAAAATCCTTCTGAGCTTGTAGTCTTGATACCCATTTATAACATTTATAAGAGACTTGCAATGAATGGTAATTGTACTTTACAAGCTTGTTTGAATCATAATGACCCATTTTTCAAACAATATCTGATGATGAAATGTACAACTGAATCCATCCTGAGCTAACAAGGTTGTGGCATAAAAACGCTCGAAATGGTGATGACAATGGATTGCGCCCTCTGCGCCATTGCTAAGCATTTTGATTGAGCGACTGAATGTGTGTGTGTCCCTCTGGTCGCATGTTGAAATACCGCTGAGTACGTGGGGTGTGCGCGTCATGAATGTCTGAATGTCTGCATGCGCCGGGTGTCCAGCAGAGCCAGTCTGAACTGACACGAAAACAATACCCTTTGTGGCTTCCCTGTGTGTTTGCAGCTGCGAGTAATCCGCGCGTTCAAGTCGACGCTGGAGGACCTGGAGGAGCGCCGCTCGTTGCATAGTTTACAGAGCTTACACAGTTTGCGCAGTTCGCGTAGCCATACCGGGCCGTGGCCGCCTCGTCCGCTCTCAGACATCACATACATTGACGAGGACCCCAGCGTCACCAAGTTGTCGCCGCTGCCACCGAAGAGCGCCGCCTCCGCCACCGGCGGCGCCAACCGGCTGTCTCCTCACACCGCCGCCGTGCGGCTCCCGTCCCACCACCACCACCACAACCAACATAAACACCACCAACCCCAACATTCGGCGTCAACACCATCACCCGCCTCCGAGCTGCCCAAATCGGTGCATGAGTATCGCATTTAGCGCCCGCTGCCGCCACAACCGCCGCCTCCGCCTACGCCGCCGCAGCCGCTGACAAATCTAACCGCTGACGCTGATGATGATGCCGAGGTTGATCAATTGAATTGAATTCGGAGCGCGCGAGACGCCCAACGCACGCTACCCCTGACTACCCTGTGAACCACCCCACTATTTAGCTTGCATGCATGTCTCTGCGTATATGTGTGCCGCCTTCGCTCCCGTCTTCCCGCCAACTTCGCTTGACCAAAAATGGCAGCGTTTTTTTTTAGAATATTGTGTATTGTTTAACAGCATTTATTTCCAACAAGCTGGTGATTTAAGTATGATTATTAATTTTATTGTTTACCAATTCTCAACTTGTTTTTTACATGATTATTGTTGTTTATTATTTTCTTTAAGTTGTGTACTTACTCATCCAATTCCTTCTGCCTGAAATGTAGACAAATGTGTATACTGAATCATGAATGCAATTACTTTGTAGACAACTTATGCGTATGCCTAAATTATACTATTCTTACACAACTAGTTGTTACGTATCCTTGGTACGAATTAATATTATGTCGATAACGATGTGTAAAGAGTGTTTGTATCTACTTTTATTTCATTTATACAACATATTTTTAATGTATTTTTTAAACATTTTTCTTCAATTATTTATAATTCCAATTAATTTTACTCAAATTTGCTGTTGTCTTCAATCTGCGACCATTACTACCTTAAACATGACCTACATCTGTACCTATCATTCCTTTGTCTAGATGAAGATGTTACTCTGATGATTGATGTGTTTTTGTGTACATAGTTGTGACATTTTATCTGTATGCTTTCCAAATCGAAACCCTAAGTCTTTCACCCGCCAGACATTACCGTACAGTTCGTTAATTCTTTCCTCTCCCCCCTTATACTACTATCGATAATTTGGCACTTTTAGTAGATACTTCTTTGAATCTTACTTGAAAATTACCAAAAAAAAAGAAATGGAACGTACGCCAACCTGGCGTATGCTGACGTATAAATACTATACATACTTGTATTATTTTTGTACATATTTTGGTCGTGTTCATACACGTAGAACACTCTAGCTGATTGTATAGCATTTTTCTAGATAGCTTTAAATTGGCTGATCACAGATGGAGACGCTAAGATGGCCGCCATGAGCGCTACCAAGATGGCGGCGCTCGTGACGTGATATCGTGGCGATATCTTAAGTGATGCAATCATAACTATATGAATTCTCTAAAAATGAAAGCGTTTATACAAGCGTCTACTAAATTAGCCAGTCGCACGTTATGTGATTAATAAAATAACCGAATTAATTCCACGCTATAATAAATGCACCTCGTTGCAAACGAGACAATGAAAGGAAGCAGTTAAACTCGATAAGCAAAAAATGTGAATGAAAATACCAATGAAAACAAAAGGATGCTCTGTTCTATTCGATCCGCAACAAATATCTTTCTCTCTTTTTCGCTGACGTTAGATACACGTTTCGAGCAATCGTGTGTCCTGTTGATTGTAAACAAACACCTTGTAACTTTGCAGCACCGGCGGGCGCATGCATCGTTGGCCGGCAGCATCCTAGACGGCTGGACACTGGACGATGCCGTTCACCGTAACTGGCTACGTCAGGGTGGTTCCATTTATAACAAAAACGTGCCGATCGAAATACCGAAATAAGTAATGCAGTGCGAATGCGGTTGGACATGCAAAGGGACACAAATCATTCAGTCCGTCGATGTTTGATCGTCGATGCATTTTGCCCCCACCTCTCAACCCACAATATTTTTTTAAACAAACCTAATACCATTGAAAGTTACTTGCGTGCGCAATATGTTAATTGCAATAATTATCCTTGTAGACGTTAGTGTCATGAACGATGTTTGTTTCCTTCTCTAACATGACCAAAGTACATGTTTGCTGTCGACTAAAATACCGGGAAATCTGATATTGATCATTGATGGTGCGATCGACAGTATTACGATGCAAAATCACCGCTAGTAGTTGATTACACACCACGAACTTGTCCAAGCTTCAAGCTGCATATTTCATACAGAATCGATCATTGAACTGCACGTTAACATGTGGGGCGATGTGTGTTTTTCCTGTCTTATTGTTTTCGAAATTTCATCACAATCAAAGATACATTATCGTCTCCCTAGTAGTTAAACCACCTACACCAGACAGAAAGATATACATGTTGTAAGACCTCTCACGGGTGCCCATGTGTCGATATGTTGAAACGCGAGGAAATCTCCGGCCTCCTGATGTGCACGCCCGCTGTATAGGCGGCGGAACGCGGACCAATTAAAAACCACGTTTGGAATCACTGTTT
>WSZQ02000004.1:3562844-3578055 GCA_019419845.2 Weissflogia rhopalogaster | reverse complement strand
GGCCTCCTGATGTGCACGCCCGCTGTATAGGCGGCGGAACGCGGACCAATTAAAAACCACGTTTGGAATCACTGTTTGTGGACAAGGGGAATCACTCTGTTCCCGGTCCCATCTCACACACGCGCAAGGAAAGCGAACCGCTGCCGTCCACACTTCTTCTCTTCTCAGGTTATTTAATCATTATCATATTATATTTTTGGTTCATTACCTTCTTGGTTCATAACCCATTCTTTTTTTTTACTAACCTAGTCCCAAGTAGCGTCTGTTGTGTCCTTGGTTTTTGTCTCTTTTCAGACTCTTGCGTCCTGATTTGTTTATGCACTCTATTATGTTGATTACCTATATCTCTCTTCATCTTTATGATCTCTACTTTTTCCATGTACAACTATATGTGTCTCTTATTCACTTGTTGTTTATTTACCAGAAACCACTCTTTAACGTTTGCCCTTTATTACTCTTGAAGGTGATAGGTGGTGAATTGCAAGAGCGTTTGATTCCGGTTCCGTACAGCAAGAGCTCCACTGACCAAGCTGTAAGCCGCTTTCCTACAATCTATCTTTTTTCTGTCCGCTATGTATTTTGATGACATTTTTACTGACTTGAGTTTACTTTGATGCGAATTTTAACGACTAAGCCGCAGAGAGCTCTTTTGTTACCCGATTTTGTTAGTCCCTTAATTTGTCTTTTATAATTTCCACTAGTTTAATATACGATTAATTCGCCTCTAACTTTATGATTTCTCGATTTAGTTGACACTTGTGTTTTGTCGAAGATTTCGTTGACTGTTTGCAATGCAAAGAAAAAGATTTGCCGCTCGCCGCATACAGTGTGATGATTTGTGTTGTTGCTGATATTTCGTATTTTTTTTAATTTGAGTTTTTACTTGGCTCAATTTAGAGGCGATCTTTTCAAGTGGCGCTTTTAAATACGTAGTCTTTTTATTTCTGCATTTTTTGTGGCTGCCGCTAGACGCCAGAGGGCGTTCGATGCACACACAGCAACTAGTTCGCGCTGATCTACTTTTTCAGTTTTTTTTTTGAGTTTCAAAGGCATTCAAAATATAGGCATAATGTTAGAATGTAGCGATGTTCAATGTCAAGCACTGCTTTACATAAATTTACAATGCGCGCAAATACGTGTTATTTGCGCAGTAAAACAACACCTACTTAAGTCAACGAATTATCAATGCACATGAGAAGCACAACACAGTAAATACTAATACGTAATTTGTAATCTGCTCACATTTGTTTAATTTTCAACTTTACCAACGCGATTAATTTGACCTTTTATTACTTAATTATGTCTTACAATTAACCAGAAAACGCAGAAACGGAACAGAATCAAGGAATGAATGACTATGAACAACAGTCCACTTCTCTTACTCTCTTACTCTACCACGACAAAACTATCAACTATCTTTACTCTAACCTCTATGTGCATAGATAACCTAAGTTTGCATGTTGCCATCTTTTCTTTTTGGTTATGTTCTACGCACGATACTTTTTTTACTCTGAGATTGGGGTGTAATCTGTAAATTACATCACGATTATTTCCACATTCACACGGATGCATAAGATCGCTCAAAACGTCAAAGAACATTTAGCTATATTTGTTCCAGCGCGTTTGATCATTAATCAATCAAATCAATAGGCATACAATTTCTGTGCAGTGTGTATGCTCGCCACAATTTTGTTTTGCTTTAATTTGTACGCTTGCGCTGTCGCCCAATACCAAAACCGAAAACACTATCGATGAGACAATGTTTAAAATATGAATTGAGTTTCAACACCTACGAATTTGCTTAAACTAATTCGATGATATGAGTATTACAGTTTCCTTGATTTGCAGATTCGCTGGTGTTTGGAAAAAAGACGTTTAAGCTTTAATCAAACTTTTGGGTAGTCTTGTTGAAATTTAGTTGATGAATGTGCTTTGGAAAACCGCTCTCTTATTTCTCTTTTATTTACTTAATTATCCATATATTTATTTAATATGTTTCTTCATATTCTTACATTTTTATTATTGTTACCCTAGGCGACATTTTGTTTACGTAGAGGCTTCCATTTTGTAGAATCAAACATTTCTTATCTCTTTTCTTACTAGTCTATCATTTGTTCACTAATGTTAGAATTACCGGCACTCGTTACAAGATAAATTAATTCTGTGTGAATTGGAACAGGTGGATGTTCCAAGTCTTTAATAATTTGCGATGTTAATAATGAAAGAGTGCTAGTAGTTTATTGGATTTCTTGCTTGTCCTTTGTTTATCTTCAAGAAATCTATTTAGCATAATTTATTCTAACTTTGATAACTATTAAGTATATGTCTATTTAATATTATGCGAACGTTGTTTTGTGACTTCTTAAGATTTTGGCTATTCCTTTTTGCAAGCGTGATTCTAGTTTGATAAGAATTGCGAAGCAACGTTGCGCAAATCAGCTGCAATTTACGTAAACGTCAACCTTTTTGCAAGTTATATGAATCTACTCTTAATTGCTGATTACATAGAGAAGAGAAAATTGCGTAAACAAATACGATAACCTACCAAATACCTACAAATGTTGTCTTATTTATGATTACTAATACCCACGTATACATACATACAGGTGGGGCAAAATCACGTAAGCAAAAAACCAATCAATATCTGGTAAAACTGTATGTATAATGAATATATTGTTATACGTGTATGTCTTATAAGTGGTGCTCTCCAACATATATATCTCAAGTGTATTGGTATCTGTAAGAAACCGATATTTGCAAGTTCAATGTTTTTTACTCAGTTATTCATCGTTTATCGTCACCAATTTGGTTCGATTTCTTTCTTTTTTTTTTTTTGAGAATTTGTGGGCGTGTGTGGCAAATTACTGGCCGTTTTGTCAAAACACACGCACACAAAACGTGTTTTTCGTTTTTTATTAATCTCAATGGAATATGTGGTGCACCTGCCAGTCACAGTTACATTTTGTTTATACTGTTTTTTGGATCTTTGAATTCTATTGATCACCCGACCAAAAAAGGATGTACACCGAACGCAACACGTTCATGCCAAGCTGGAAGCTGCTTTTCTTTTCTTTTTTTTTTTGCATACTTGGCGCTTTTTCTGTCTGATCGCCATGATTTTTGGACGTGCTTTTACGCCGGCGGCGCTGATGAAAATGATTATGATGGTCGCAGTGGGATTGCATTTCGCTTAAGACGCGTCCTGTAATCCAGCCAGTGTCTACGCGCATGTATATCATACTTGGACATAACACAACGAAGTGGTTATGTGTTGTTCGAAATACCCACACACGAACACGCGCGACATATTGCCGCCCAATTTTGCACTGATGTATGATTTGTGGCCACGCGCGGCGCACAGTGAAATGACACGTGGCATGCGTGCAAACGCTCACCGATTTTTATCTCTGTTGACAACTCTACTCTAGATGTGTACATATTGCATGTATGTGTGAGTTTTGTGGTTGTATTTGTATGTCGATGTAAATGTTGTTATTTTGAAACGAGCGGTAGGTGTTTGGTGCGAGCAGATTCACGAAAGTTTTCCGAAGGCGACTCGCATTTCTGTACATATTTGATGGCACGTGAATAGCCTATCGCGGTTTGACAACGGTGGCTGTGTCTTCTCAAGATGGCGGAGGATGTATCCCAATGGTGGTGCCATGGCCTCACGGCGGCAGCGAAAGGACGGGATGGGATGCGGCTGGTTTGTCTGCCACGGTCGCCAAACACCTGCGTGTCGTTCAGCCGCTGCATCAAAGCCAATTTTTTGATCAAAAAGAACAATTTAGAAAAGCAGTGCGGAAGGAAGAAGGCTGTACCTGTTTCTTTCCCAGCTGTGTGCTATATGATGCTCGTCACCTCCGCTCTTTCTCTCTTTCTATCTCTTTCTCTTTACCCTTTCTATCTATCTCTTTGTGCGCACTGGCGATGATTCTGTTTTAATTCGCTCTGTTTTGCTGTTTCTGGTACGTTTCAGATCCGAGTAGTTAACGCTTTCCGACAGGGCCTAGACGCTCGGTACGGCGAGCACAGCAATACTTCCCTTGCCGAGGTATTCCGCAAGCAGACGTCGCTTTCGAAGCGGCTGTCGCAGACATCTTCCATTGAGTACGCCGATAACATCCCCGACGAGCTGACGATCCCCGAGATCGATGTGGAGCGATTGTCCTCGCACAGCCACACCGAAACGGCCGTCTAGCTCGCACCACGCATAGAGCAACCGTCGAACACATCTACACACTCACCCTCTTGAAACTCTTCTCTATATATCTCTTTCTCTACCTCTTGTTCTATCTTACTATCTTTCCGCCAATCTACCTCCGTCGCGGACGACGGATGTGCAAGCCCGCCTACCTTCTATAGAACCTCCTCCAAACCCCACAAACTTCCGAATGGCTCCTCCCATATGTTAAAACCCAACTGGAACAAACCAAATCAAGCAAGCGATCGGAATCAAAGCCAACAACAGATACATCTTTGCTCGGCAAGTGTGCGGTGTGCAATTAGAGACCCACTACAGGGAAACTGTATGCGCCCCCCACCAACAACAACGCGCCGTTTCGTTCGTCCAGTGCCCAAATCCTACAAAAAGCACTACAAATGCTCTACCAGCCAACTTCAGCTCTCCCCTGCAAACCTTCTCAGCACCGAACACATACCAACGCGTCATGCCTCTCTTTCTACCCCTCAGCCCACCCCTGCAGAACAATCGAACGTTACCTTGCCAACTGCAGAAGACCTCCGAAATCTATGAAGACCATAATGTGATGCTAAACGTATATTATTAGCAAACATAATACGCATGAAAACGCACTGTTAAAACTTTGTTGTCATCGTACACATTCACACGGTACACGTGGTCATCAGGTATCCAGGCGAACCGTACGTAAAAAATTCTCAGTGATAGTTGTGGTTGCTGCCATATCGCAAATCATCACACTCCGTATATAAAAAAGTATAACATAAATAATATCTATTTGACGATGAGAGCGAAGGAGTGCTAATATATATTAAGAGAATATATATATACATAAATATTATAAATACCAGAAACCAAGAACGCAGGTTTGGGGCAAATACCAACAAAAGATGGGAAGTGGTCGTAAAATACTTAAGTAACAAACACGAGCCGGCTATATGCAGTGCATTGTTCATTGTTCGTTGATTTATTGTTATTCTAGTGAATATATTGTGTGTTTCATACTTCTATATATATAAACAAAAAACAAACAAAATGCATATTGTAGCCACGGCCTTGGCGGCCGATTGCTCGAAGAACTGTAAATGCGACTTAATTAAAGTACGGAAGGTAAAACCAAAAAAAAAAACACATTTTAGCAATAAATAAGTTAAACACTGGACAAAAAAAAGAGAAAAAGCAACCAGAAACTGATTCGAGAACGCCAGATGGGTGGATGTAACGTTAAAATTAGGTGCCTAGGTGAGGGCGCGACTACTTGCAGCTCGCCCTCTCACATCTACACGAAACCACAGGAACACCCCACATACATTGTACTGTATCCGCGCTTTTTTAGGGATGAGGTGCTGACTGTGCCGCATTTGGTATGTTGAAGTTTCGGAACGTTGCGCGCACACACACATTAAATCCAAACGGCGCCCTCGAGCGTCAGGTACCGCTGCAGTGCACTCCACGGTGATGGTACCTCCTCGGGCCACGCCCGCCGTTGTGACTGAAACCACCTGGTTTCGTGCACCGTTGCATCGGCTTGGCTAGCGCTCGCGAGTTGCCGCACCTTGGTTGCAGCCCTCCTGACGATTTGCTGAGGCGCATCTTACGGCAAAGGCATCCAACATTGGTCCTGTGAATTAGTTCGGGCGGCACCACAGTCAGCGCGTCATTCCAATTCGCGGTCCATTACACGCGGCGTACCCAAGCGTATAGGTACGTCCAAAAACATTGCGTAAATCTTAAGCGAAAAATACTTACAAATTAAAAATGAACTATTTGATGAAATACAACTATAAAACGATGGGGATTACAAAATACCAGAAGCTGTAGAAGGAAAAAGAGATATTTAAATGTTGTCTGCCAAAAAAGTTTATCCGAGGGGGGGGCGACACGACGAACGCCCCTCGCTCACCAAGCAAAATGAAACCTCATTCTGTTGTGTAAGAATTCTAGATCTAACTTTGATTAGTTAAACCTAGACTAGACGCAAAGATGCAGGGCGGCGATTAAAAAAAGTGAAAAACCTGTTAGCAAAAGTGTAACATAAAGCGCGGTTTCATTACTTATTCAACTAATGCCATTTATTAAAACAGTAACTAAAAATCAAGCTAGCACAATGTGTTGTTGCAATTTGAGACAAGAAAAATGTTTGCATTGAGAGAAACAATTTGTACCATGTACTTAACATTTACTTGTTGTGTTATATTTTTGAAGTTAGCCGAAATTTACTGGATTGAATACGAATTTATTGCCAGCGGAATAAATGTAACAAGAAAATGTAACAAAACAAAATCATAACTGGTGGAATCATCGCCGCTATTAAAAAAATCCGGTCGGCGACTAGAGCTTAACCCTATAAAGAATATAATTATTAATAAATAAACACAATGTGCATGTTACGAAGCCGATCAACAAAAGCAACCAAACAAACATTTGAACACACTTTGTTGCATTCGTGTGTGCATTGAATTGATGCAGCTAGCGAATGTGCATAACCACCGAGAAGAAGATGATCAAATGCATCATTTACGATTATTGTAACATATTGATATAAATTACTATTACTACTACTGTGAATAAGTAGCTTAAACATGACATTTTTGAATTTAACGTTTAAGAAGCTGTGTATAATGGCACGCTGACGGTGGCAAAGTCACGCCCGACCACTCGGTACACTAGTCAAAAATACATTTTAGACTCCTCCCCTGCATCAATCACCACACCTCCCACTTTCCTCGGACACGCCTTAGTCTTCAATTACCCTAGTCCTCATTGAACACGCCTCCCATTTTCGAACACCTAGGTCACGCTTTAGACTTAACGCCGCGCCACATTTCACCCACAAACACACACTCCTCCCATTAATGCCGCGTTGACCACTCTACCCTCCAATCTCTCCACATTCGAGTTGTACTTAAAAGAGAAGGTTAACTACAAAAAAAAAGAAACAAAAAACGTTAACTTTACAAATATTAATACAAGTTGTACTTAATAATGTTTTATTTTCTCATGGCATATAAAAATTTGTAGTGCAAAATACGGTTTGTGTTCTCGCAATTCGCCGCAGTATTTGTTTATCAATCGCAGGTGTTGTTTTTAGTGTTTAATTTATAGGATGATGATGGTGAAAAAACGAAGTGTTACCGTTATATGCGTATTATAAAAAAATGAGAGGAAACCGAAAAAACAATAATTTAATGTTTTTAGTCATTTACATTTTACGTAACTCGTAAGATTTGTAGTTGTTACAAGTTTAAAGTTACTTATTTATATATAGTTATCTATACTCTAATTCTATTGATTAGCTTTTAAGCCGAGGAATGCATATGGAAAGAAACAAAACCAAACGGAAGTCACAACAGCGAAAACTACAAACGGAGATACATGAACATTGTTTAGTTATACACGAGATACGCCCACATATGAATTACACACCTCACGATTGGGGGTGGCGGTTTGCTTCTATTGGCGAGCTCGTGCACACACTTATACACTACTACTCCGTATCGGAATCGAGCGGCTCTTGTGCCCAACCGCTAGTGCATTCGAGCAAAGCTGGCGCTAGCGCCGCCCACCATAGCCCACCTCGCCACACCCAACCCACCGCCCCCTACACATGTATGCGCATCGAATTGCACTCCAATGCGATGCGCTCCTCTTCACGCTTTATTTTTGTACACACACCCCGGATTGATGGGCATTGTGCAGGCGTGATTGGTACCTGTGACGTGGTCGTGTGTGGTGTATGTGGGGGAGGGCGCCCGCGGCGGGCACAACCTATCCGGGGGGGAGAGGCGGTCTCCTGAAGAGGCGCATCGGCGGCGGCTCAACAAAAAACTTTGTAGCTGTTCAACCAAGAAGTACCCCGCACTATGAGTATATATTATATATAATCGCCCAGGATTTGTGCACGTGCGGCCTGCGCATGCGTAGTTGAGCCGCTGCAGCCGCGTGTTTTTTTTTTCTCTCAACCACCTTCACTAACACCTCCCCATCGCTCCTCCTACTTCACCGCCCGCCATCTTCTTACTCCCCCCCGGCGAGCTAAGCGAGCGTGCATCATCGCTCCCTGTGAACCCACCACGCATGCGTTGACGTTTCGAGCATTTTATTTTTACATAAACCACACATATATATCAAAAAAGTATATATATAAATATAAAGAATCATGCGCGACGATGCACGTTCCTATTACTATGTAATATACTTTTTAACTATACTTATCTCGTAAATTTAAATGATACAAAAACAAAGCAAATGAGCATTGTAAACCAATAAACTGAATTAAACAACAGGCCACTATTGAAATGAAACACACACAAACACTAAATGATAATGATGACAAATTAAAAATGAAGTAAATTATTGAATACAACATTGAAAATATATAAATATATAGTAAATTTATTAAACATAATTGACACACGTGGACTACCAGAGAACGATTGAAAACCAAATGATGATGGATGATGAGATAAGTCATGCTGAATAATAAATAAAAACAAAACACAAAATGGATAACAGCAAACCATATGAAAGCAAATTAAAAATTATATACCATATATCGTCACACCCTAGCCCATCAGACTTCATACACTTCTAGTTGATCAATGACATGTATGATACAAAAACAAAATGATATTAATGATACCATATGATACCATAAATAAATATTTACTTATTGATTGATTGAGTTACTCAGCATATGTACGAGGTTTAGAGAATGATGGATGTTTTTACGCTCGATAACAATTTATATTAATAGAGACATTTTGACAGGCTGAAGATATACCTGAAGGAGACGGAACATTGGATTCCGGTCATTCGTCACCAGTTAATCTTACCAGAAAACCGTTGCCCTCAATTCTTACGACCAAATCAGGTATGGGGAGGAATTCTGTAACATTCGCTAATGTGCTACCCGAATTCAAACAAGCAGATTATGAGATTGATGGTTCTATATATATTCCCTTAAAAGATGCAAGTTCAAGTTCTTCAGAATAAGATTTTAACATTAAATAATAAATTATTATTTCTAATGTGTTGGTTAAATTTTATTGTTAACCTTAAACGAAAGTATTCAACTATTTTAGACATATAAAAGCTTTTGATCTATAAAATGCAAAGATTCCTCTTTCAGTATTTTATCATTTGGTGGTGAGTATTTAATGTTAAAACATGCAATGAACTTACGATATTCTACGACGCAACTCGAATGAAAGGTAGGCACTTTCTCATCAGGATGTGTTATTCTTACTTGGTTTTGGGTTACAGACTTCCGTTTGAATACATATCCTGATCAACTTTCATTTATAGCATCTCTCAACATGTGTGGACTTTCTGCTTTCCTGTTCCTATTCAATTTTCCAATTTCGGTAATTTGTCTACTTCGAGGCTGTAGTGCGCTTTTCAGAATTCTCACAGATTTAAGGATGGTCTCATCGTAGCAGTGGCTTCCTCTTTCAGAACACGCAAGAAAAATTAATAGTCGCCATTAATTTAGCCGGAAAGTGTTATTTTCCAAAACGTGGTGGAAAATTTGTCAAGTTTGAAGAGGCAAAGTGCCTTTATTCGTCTATCTTATTTAAAGCAATAACCTTTCTTCTTTGATTTCACTCCGAGGAAGTGTTATCTACATTAATACATTTCAAAAGGTGTTTTGGAAAATTTGAAGGATTTGTCAACTTTGAAGATCTGTGGTGCTCCTTTTAGGAGTCCGACCGATTCAGAGATGATCTTATTCGAACTAATAACTCTTATTCACGATAAAATTGTATTGTCATTAGTTAGGCGAATAATGGCGGAAAATTTCTATTGCGATTTGCCAGTGTGCTATAGAAAATATCTGAAAACGTGTTGTGGAAAATTTGACAACTTTAAGAGCTGAAGTGCTCCCTTTAGAAGATCCACAAAATGTTATAAGCTTATTCGAAAAATTTGATTTCTCAAAATGTGTTTTCGAAAATTTATTAACCTCGAAGAACCTTACTGCTTCGAAATTCTCTCACAGATTCAAGGATAATAATATTCGTAACTCTTCACTCTCACGTCGAAGAAATTCAAGGATATTTATTAATGTTGCCAAAAAATACGATTATCCAAAAATTTCTGAACTTTGTCAACTATGATGAGCTCTAGATCCCGTAATAGTAGCATCACCAGATCATCATCAGATTCAAGGATGATTTTATTCGAACTATTAACTCTTTATATTTTCACGATTTTTACATTTTACGTTAAAGAAATGCTATTCTCCATAAACATGTTTGTGCCAACTGGTTTGTTTAAAGTGCTTTATTTTTTATTAATTACTTACTAATTATTTAATTTCCTTTGTAGAATAAATTACAAATAATTACATATAATTTTTTTAGTTCAAAACATTATAATTTCAAAGATAGAGATGAATATATTTCGAATTTACCACATGAAATTGTGGCATACCGTACGTCGGCGTCTCCACCAAATGTGACATTAGGTGTGTTCTTGCGATCTTCACCAGATGTAGCGGTAGTTTTCGCCCGGGGGTTTTACTCGCTTGGCTTTTTGTTATTCTCGCTCGACATGCTACCTCGTTATACCGGGATACTTCTAAATGTTACTTAACATTTATCGATGGACATCTCTGGACCGTGCGGGAACGATTCAGAGATCGTGGATGATTTCTCTGCTCGTTGGCTGGACATGGCTGTTCAAACAAAACAGGTACCTTTCGGTGCCTGTACTTCGCTCGTGCTAGGTTGTGGGGTGCACAACTATGGGTTTGGCTTCAAAGTGATGAACACTCACATAACACACGAATAGTTTTAACATAACAATATATTAAGTTAACAAAAGAACCTCTTATACAACAACTAGTGACATACTAGCTCGCAAATTAAGTCCGAACTGACTAACTCATTGCTGATTGAATGACTTCCGAACTAACGACTACCCAAGCCGCAGCACAATAACTACTAAGCTACCCGACAACTACAATATCACTGACTGTAGCCAACTGCTGGAAAAGACTGCAAAGACCGACTGTGTCTACCGCCCCTTGGTCATTGGATCTGCATGTTGCGTGGTATCACTTGTTTTCCCAAGCATTGCTTAAGTCACGTACGCACTTGCGATTTCTGTTACTTTTTTGTTCGTTACTCTTATCATGTGGTGCACACATTTCGCCCGCGTGCTTTGCTTATCGATACGCCCATTGTGCATACGCCTCCTAAAATTATTTCGGTTTCCTAAATTTACATCTAATCTACCCAAAACATGCCTTTAGACTAAACTTTCCAGAAGTGGTTTTCCTGTTATTTAATATGAATTTCTTAATCAGCTTTTCACATTCGTGACAAAATACTGTCTAACCTTTGTGTGTGTTCTTTCAGTGAAAAAAGTGCAAAACGCACCTGTTCTTGCTAAGCCTCTCTCTCTTTAATTAAAAAGTTTGCCTCTCATATTAAAATTTTATTAAAATTTAATAAATATAATTATTGCCACCTAATCCATAATTTGACTATCCTGAAAGTGTATCAAATTTATCAAAATATATTATATATAATTATTATTCCCTATTGTGGATCAGGAGCTGTACGAGCGAAACCAAGTCGTTGCAGAGTAATTTTTATGTCTTTGTACACGGTAGGATCTTCTACGGTCCCTCCAATCTGTAAATTGATCAGTTCAAAAACTCTAAACCTTTACAAAGTTACACATAATACCTTGATTTCCTTATTTCTTGCTAAGTCAGATATAGATTTTCTGCACGTTTTTCCGGAACGTGTCCTAGGTAATCCTCGCACAGCAGCTGCATGTTTGAAAGAAGCTATAGGGCCAATCATATCACGGACCATTGCAATAAGGTCGTTGATTACAGTTTCCTCATTTCTTCGGGTATCTATTAAAAGAAGACAATATATAGGGAACATCACATGACTATTAAGGGTAATAAAGTACTTTTCTTAAGAACGAAAAGGCATAATGGAATGTCTCCTTTGGTAGGTTCAGGAACACCCACAACGGTAGCATCAACAATATCGGGATGAGACAGAACAACGTCCTCAAGGGCAGAGGTTGCTATCCGATGTCCTGCAACGTTGATCACATCATCGTCCCGAGCCGTAACGTAAACGTATCCGAATTCATCGACGTAACCAGCATCCATTGTATCGTAATACCCCTAAATTGGAAAATTTAATAAAGCTTTCATTCTGATTTCAATGATACTTACCGGATATTTTTGAAAATAGACTTTACAGAATCGTTCCGGAGCTTGGTACAAAGTAGACATGACTCCAGGTGGTAGTGGGAGTTTCACAACAATTCTCCCCAATTCGTTCGGCTTACACTCGGTGCCATTATCGCAAACCACACGAACTTCGATTAATAATCAGTTTATAATTAGAAATTTTAATTAATGAAATGCAATATCATTGTTTATGCATTCTATTAGCGAGTACTTAATAGAAAATTACCGTCATATCCGGGGAATGGCATACCAGCACAATACTTTGGCGGATGCAAATTATGGTCAAGGCCTACACATGTTGCCGTGATGGCATGACCCGTCTCTGTTTGCCACCAGTGGTTGAGGACAGGCACTTTGAAGATATTCTCCACCCACGCCTTCGTGTCGTAGTCGCAGTGCTCACCAGCAACGAAAATATTTTGCAGGCTGCGCAAGGAGTAACCAGCGCTAAAGGTCACATTGGGGTCTTCCCTTTTTATCACGCGAAATGATGTCGGCACCGTGAACAATGCGTTCACTTTATGCTCATCAATTATTCTGGAATAAATGCAATGAAAACGATAGTCATTGTCGTATTGTATTTACCTCATAAGTCGAAATATGTTTACAATCATTGTGTGCACGTGACTCACCTAAAGTACTGGCCTGGATTTGGGGTGCGATCAGGCTTACCCTCGTACATAATACTCGTGTTGCCATGTAGAAGTGGACCATAGCAAATATAGGAATGACCTACGACCCACCCGAGGTCACTAGCAGCCCACCATACGTCTCCAGGTTTCATTCCGTAAATGGCACTCATAGTCCAGTAGAGGGTGACAAGATGGCCACCAATGGGTCTTTGTACACCCTTAGGTTGATCTGTAAAACGTTATTAGCTCTCCAATCAAGATCTGAAAAGACAATTTTACCAGTGGTCCCAGATGTATAGAGGATGTACAAAGGCTCATTAGCTTCGATTGGAACACATTTATGAGGACCAGCAAGCTTCAGAACATCCTCCCACAGAATATCCATTTCTACATCTAATGGAGCAACTTCCACGTTCTTCCTTTGAAAGATCACACATTTTTCGGGTTTGTACGATGCCCATTCGATCGCCTCATTTAGGATATCTTTATACCTGATGAATAATTCCTTGTTATTGAATAATCAATCCTGAGTTTGCGTTTGTAAACCTGATTATGCGATGTGGTTCGACCCCGCAACTGGCAGCGACAATAATTTTCGGTTCGCAGTGCTGAATGCGTGAGCACAGTTCTCTCGCCGCAAATCCTTTTCAACATTATTTATTAATGATTTGACAAACCACTTTATTTGTTTAAAACTTACCACCGAAAACGATCGAGTGAATGGCACCCAGTCTGACGGTAGCGAGCATCGCCATCACAGCTTCTGGAATAAGCGGCATATAAATCAGAACTGTATCTCCTTTCTTTACTCCCATCTTTGCGAACCCTCCGGCTAGATGTGAAACCTATATTTATAATTTTCACCCCAATTAATTGAGTTACACTGTTTCCCGGAAAGTTCTACTTTTACCTTGTCCAAAAGTTCAGCATAGGTGATTTTCCTCACAGTGTTTGTTAATGGACTATCGTGAATGAGAGCAATCCTGGAGCCGTTACCCGCTTCCACGTGACGATCCACTGCGTTGTAACATGCGTTCAGTTCTCCATCCACGAACCTTGAAAATCAAATGAAAATAACTAGTTTTCAAGATTAACATTTTAGATTTGACTAATAAAAAATACAAATGTTAATAGGTTGAGGTTGAAACTAAAACATTTTGAAATATTTATAAATTATTTAAATAGACGTAACAAATACAGACAATACACTCATCGTTAGGCTAAAAATATTATTTACCATTTTGTAAAAGGTTCATTAGAGTTGTCCAGCACTTTAGACCATGGTTTGGACCAAGTCAGATTCTTTCCTAGTTTACCCCAAAACTCCTCAGGCTTTTCAAGAGACTCTTTAAAGGTCCTTTCGTACAAAACACTGTAGTAAGGATTTTCTTTCATTATGCCTGTTGACATTTATGATTATGAGAATATGAACGATTTATCAATTTTAACAAAAATCAGCTCCTTTCAATATTTTGAAAGTTTTACCATCATTTTCGAAAATGCTAGAGCATTTGGTTTTAGTTCGTGGTGTAGCACCGTTATTTTCGTAGACACGTTGGGAATGGGCCATGACCGAAATTTATCACCAAATAATAATACACCACCGAAGTAATTTGAGACACGTTTCTGTATTTATTCCCTCACCTACTGCGACTGAGGACTGGCAAGTACAGCACAGTACTAGACTTTGATCTATACTAGCCCCACTATTGTCATTGATCCTGACAATAATTAAAACTGAAATATTCTATTCACTATTAGTTATCATAATGAATATCACTTCCATGTTGGCACGAAACACAAAATATAAAAAAAATCTTCTTAAATATCACATAACCAGTTTAATTAAACTGAATCATCGTTGACTGTTGTAAGTAAACAAGAATATTATGAATGTATCATAAAAAGTAATTGCAAAATTGATTGCTCAACACAATTGCTCAGTTTATTATATTATAGTATAGATAGATGGCATTATTCATGAATTATTAGGTCAAGTTTTTATCAAATTAATTCATGCTTTTCTGATTAAGTTGGAATATGTTGCATCTTTAGCTGCAGTTAGATTAAATTTATTTGGACGGTACTGGGATAAAGTAGGGTAGACTATAAGATATATTCATAAGACTGTGTGATTACATCTACAAGATATAT
>WSZQ02000004.1:3549324-3562744 GCA_019419845.2 Weissflogia rhopalogaster | reverse complement strand
ACTTGTTTTATTTTATTTCACTTTAATTAAAAAATCGAATAAGAGTGTCATAATATGAGTTTCGTTATTGTCGTTCCGTATTTATCGAAACCATTTTATTCAATTTTAATTTAAAAGATGTAAAAAGGGGCGTCAAAAACATATGAGTATCTATATCGATATTTATTTATCGATATTTACTTATCGATGTTTCAATAATAGATTATTATCAATCTTTTTGTTGAGATACTTCGATACACGCCACAACATTTCTTTATTTATTCAACAATCTTTTTCTACCATATAGTGGTGTAAGGGAATAGTAACTTTCACCCGGCTCAATCCGGTCTCGCTACTGATGGTACAACTCTTAACTATTTGTGCATATGGTTTTTTTTTCCGGGGAGTGTTCCAAGCGAATTGCCCAACCTTCATTCGCGTTTTTACCGCGAGTTCGCGGTTGAGTGGGGAGACCAAGTCACCCATCCAACGCCTAGCTACGTCCGACGTTGCTTAAATGCAGTGATCTAACGAGCAACGAGCTCCACACGATGGCAAGCCGTCGCTCATTTCTTTACTGCAACATAAATAGTACCTTAGAAAACATAGAGAGAGAGCTCATTTGTCTGAAAAAATCAATCCGAGAATTTATATTTTTTATTGTTATTGTCTTATTTCATTGATTTAAGTTAGAGGTCAGTAACCTATAACCTACAGGTTTTCGAGTGACCTATTTACTAATAGGAAGTAACCCATTTTATAAAATGGTATATATTGCTTAATAACTATTTAAAAAGAAAAATTACCTACCGAAGCGACCCTTCCATATTATGACCCACAATGGAAAAACTGATAATAGATGGCGACAATGGTGTTTCTGATGCCATGGTTACCAATAAGTAATACCGACACTTCTGTTCCATATTTTCTTCTATTTATTTTTTATTTCTATTTTTTGTACCTTAAGGGACCTTCAGATATTGTACCATGTATTTGCCATTTACCGTAGCTAATATTGTCAAAATATTTTTCTTTGGTTTCCAAGAAAATTGCGGTTATTTTCAAAATAAACATTTTCTAGAAAATACATTAATAGTTTGATGATTTTGCCTGATTGAAGTCATTGTTTTTACGTCTATAATTTGTCTTTTTATCATTTGTTTTCAATCATGAATAAAACTGTATTTTCTACCTAACAATGCATTTTTAAACGCATTTTCGCGATTTCAACATACTTTATTCTATTTGAAACACTTTCAATGTTTTGGTCAACCTAATAAAGGAGATAAACTGTTTTGAATATAACATTTATTATTTCATGATAATTATATTCTCCGTCTAGACCAAACTTAGTAATGTTTTGTTGTGAAAATTTACTTTATTTTTTTTATTTTTTCTAATTTAACCAATATATGTTTTTAGGGATTTGTCAATTCCGGATATGGCGTGAATGGTATAGCACATGTAAGTATTTCTTTTCGTAGTCTCACCGATATGTTGAAAACTAATTGTTCAAACATTTTTTTTAGAATACGGGACCGGCTCCCAGCCCACTAGGACAAATGCCACCCAACGATGGAATGCCGGGTGGACCAATGCCGCCCGGTTTCTTCCCCGTGAGTACAATGACACACCCTTTGCGTGTCAACCGCTTATTGTGACTCTCATTTAATCGACTCTCTTGTTTTTACTCAGTCTTAACGATCGCTTATAAGTGTGCCTCATATTTATTTCCTCTAGAAGTTACTAATATTGAAATATGTTACTAACACATTTTTCAACGCTTATCTTAATTTCTCTAATCAAGGGATTTGTGCTCCCAAATTGGCAAACACAATTTTAATTCTCCTAAATACATTCTTAATTTTTCCTTTTTTCCATCCATCACCCTGTAATTATTTTGCGAGTTTGGCGTTCACGTAGTTTGAAAGTAGTTTCTGAGTATGATACCACCCGTAGTTTGAATAACAACAATCATTAATCAGTTTTTTTGCAAATTTTATAAACCAGTTTTTGGTAATGTTTACCTTTTCGAAACAATCACTACCAACCCCGAAAAAGTGACAGTTTCTCTCATATGAACAATTTTCTTTGTTTGCCTTTGTAGAACTCAACAATGCGACCATCTCCTCCCACACATCCATCAAGTCAACCCTCCCCGCATTCGCAACCACCACCCCCACACTCGCAGATGATGTCGTCGCAACCTTTCATGGGGCCGCGATATCCCGCCGGTCCCAGACCGGGCGTACGAATGCCACAAATTGGCAGTGATTTCAATGGCGTAAGTGTCTTTAATCGATGTAACTCTTACACTTTCCTTCATCTGTTTTCTTCTTATGTGTGTGTTTATGTCTTGCTCTCTTTTTGGCGTCAATACTGTGTCACACTTCGCCTCTGTGCTTTTCAACGTTTTGTTTAACTTTTTACATGTGCTGTCACCTAGGTGCTAGTAGCCTTAATAAGGTGTTCATATTTGTCTCCTTCGCGAGTGTCTATACAGAATTTTAATACTAGTTGACAAATGAATTAAAAAACTACTAGAATCCTGCAAATTATAACATCTTTAAATATTTTAATGAGTCGTTTGTCAACCAGTACGAAAGGTTTTTGTTTATTCATTAGAATGTTTCGCAGTCATAGCATACTTTCAAATGCAAATTCTCTTCATTTTGCTGATCAAGTAACGTGTATGGTTGATTTACATGATTATCTTACTTTTTGCAGCCTCCTGGACAGCCAATGATGCCGAACAGTATGGACCCAACGCGGCAAGGTAGGCCAATTACTTTCTATTTCGATCTTTATTTGATCTATTAATTGGCAATGCATCTCCGAAACTTAGAATCGAAATTAATATGTTTTTTTTTTTTCAAAAATTAATATTTTGTAGTCTCTTATTAAGTTTGACATTCATTCAACTGGCCATTCGAAAAGACATCGCGCTTTTTTCAAACTCACATTAACCTATTTGAAAAGTCGATCTCATTTTATTGATTTGAAGAGTGCACACGTGCATGATCAACAAACTATTTTACCATACCCCCTCTCACAAATTCTCATTGAATGATATGCCTCCATGTAATTTGCATCTATTTCTGTCTCCAGGTGAAGGCGGAGAGTTTGTAGGTTGGCAAGGTAGGCAAATATGCGCTCCTTCACCACCAAAAAACATTCAAACACTACTTACTCAAAGCTCCTTCAAAATACTGCAATGTTGATTCAAATAATAACCGTACACAGACAAAAAATATATACGGCATATAATTTCGTGTAAATAACTCGGTTACAGCAAAAACGACACTATATGTTTTGTCTTATTCATATTCCATGTTTTCATTTTGGATATTCACCACTTTTTCTCTCACGGTTTCGGTTTTACTCTTGCACCAATTTCCTCTTGTGTACTCTTTCCTCTTAGGTGTTAGCGTCTATATTTAATTACTCCTGCAAATTATCCCTTCATTCATTGATTTTTATTTTTTATTTGTTTCTACTTTTTTGTGCTTTATTTGGTTGTCGGTGTCGTTTGTGCTGCTACACAATTGACTCACAGTGTTGTCGCTAGCGTGGTGGAACTAATGTTGCTTTGCCTTTAGGACCACCCGGTATGAATCAGATGAATCCACGCATGAATCCACCACGGGGACCGGCAATGGGTCCATTGGGGCCTGGTTCGTACGGACCCGGATTGAGGGGGCCTCCACCGAACAGTAGTCTTGGGCCTGGCGGTCCCATGCCGCCGATGTCGATGACGGGACCTGGGGGACGACCACAATGGCAGCCAAACACCTCGACTGTATGTATTCTAAATATGATGGTATTGGAAGGGTAGTTTCTCAACAGTGCGTGTTTTTAGCCCATGAATTATTCGTCATCATCGCCGGGTAACTATGGCGGGCCGCCGGGTTCGGCGGGCCCACCGGGTCCCGGCACGCCGATCATGCCCAGCCCCCAGGACTCGTCGAATTCGGGCGGCGAGAATATGTACACGATGATGAAGCCGGCGGTCGGCGGTAATATGAGCGGCGAATTTCCGATGGGCGGCGGGCCCGAAGGCGGTCCCATGGGTGGCCCGATGGGGCCGAACTCGATGGGTGGGCCGGTGCTCAACGGCGACGGCATGGACGGTATGAAAAACTCGCCGGCGAACGGCGGACCGGGCACGCCGCGCGAGGATAGCGGCAGTGGCATGGGCGACTACAATCTCGGCGGCTTCGGCGGGCCGGGTGAAAACGTAAGTGTACGCCCACCTTACCTACCTACTACTACAAACTTTTCCGTTCTTGTGTGATGCAATGCGATGAGAAGAAAGAGCGTGAAAGAGTGCGAGCGAGAAAGTGAGAGAGGCATAGTTTGTCCGGTGGCCGGTGCTTGTGCTTTTCTCTGTAGAACTGACCACCTAACCACTAAAGGTCGCTTTCCTTGCAGGACCAAACGGAATCGGCTGCTATTTTGAAAATAAAAGAGAGCATGCAAGAGGAGGCCAAGAGGTTTGAGAAAGACTCGGACCATCCTGAGTATTTCATGCAATAACTCCCTCTCTCACACACCTGGCCTCTGTGTGCGGCTGGTGGACTGGCGCCTCTGCTCCATCCCTAACTCTACTAACCCAAAAACAAAAAAAAACAAAGGGCGGTGGTCTGCTCAGTATCCTCCTCTGTTTGTCTCTCTCTAAAATATCCGACTCAACCGCAACTCGAAAAACCTATGCATCCCCCACCCCACTCTTCGGTACTTCCTCCTGTCATCCACCTTTATCCCAAATCAAACACCCAATTAGATACCCCTACCCTCTGATGTATGAACTACAAATAGAGAAAAAGAAACACAAAGTTCGGCGCGTGCTCGTCCCACTCGACTGTGTTGTTGTGGCGCACGGTTAGTCATGCCTGTTTTCTGTTTTGCAGATATTCCTATGAACATTCTATCGAATTCGAACTGTGACACACTGACGTGAGACGATCAATCAATTCAATCAATGCGTGTGCGCTCGCCGCCCCCTCGTTTTCCTCCCCCGGTGTGGCCGTTTCAAGCAGAGTTGGCAGGGCGTGAGGCGAGAACAATGACCAGAATTGCGCCAGCGGGCGTGCAGGGGGGAACGGGTCTCCCGACTACCGTTAGCGTGTGCGGGTGTGTATGTGTTATGTGAGGCGGCGCCCGGTTCCCCAAAAACTGCCTCCCCCATCTCTGTCTCTCACTCGCGGGTGCTGACGGGACTCTGTGAAACCGAGAGTGCAACAGGTGACACTCGCCGGTGGTGTGAGCAGTGAGCTGTGCGAAGACGCCCCCAACGACTTACTTGATGGATTTGTCGAAATGTCGTGAACGATTTTTATTTTTATATTTACTATCTAAGTTTCTCTTATTAGTTCCTGGGCTCGAATCACAAGCAAATCACCCTTCATCCTCCGTCACCCTCTTCTCCCACCATCCACTCTCTTACCACTAAACAAGAAACAAACTGTCCTCATATCACTACAACTGTAAGACAAACAGAAAACGTTGAAACAAACAGCGGCATGTCCACCAGCCCTTAGGCAATTCCGCCGCGCGGGAGGGGGACACATTACGAATGGATCGTCGGCGTGTGCGCGTGCGAATGTTTTTGTAAATTTTTTATAGTAGCAGGCGCAAATCCCAAAAAAGCGAAACGAAAATCACACACATACAACATACGCACACGTTGTAAATGCATTCGTAACGCACTTGCCCCCAAACCCAATGCGCTTAGTGTGGTTGTTCATCACCCGTAACATTATAACTGTACAATGCATGTACAATGCAATAGTTAATTTTAAACCTAAGCCAATTGTGAATGATTTACCAAAATGTTCATTTTGGGCGAAACCCCGTGTATGTGTTGCGAAAAAACAGCTGAAGCTGGATAATGCGGAAGCGGCGGTCTTCTCGACGCGCCGGCGACGTTGATGACATTTTACAGATGCGTTTTGTTTTTGATTTTATCCAATCTCTTTATTTATATACATATATATTATATGCTATACTTAAATAATTACACTGACCATATTTACAATTTGTATTCTTTGATGATGCGCGTCGTTCAACCAGCGCCCAGTATATTGAAGAGTGGCGTGTCGCCGTTGAGGAGACGGAGAGGAGGTGTTTTTTTGTGTGTGTATGTGGGGAAAGAAAGAAGAAAAGTTTATATCTGTTATATTGATTTTTTTCGCATTGGTGCGCTAATGAGCGAAAGACGAAATGGAAATATCTTCGTGGTATATTAGTTATTTTATTTAGACTAAGGAAACACCTAATTTATAAATTCTATTCTTGAAAGAAATAAATTTAAAGATTTATTGAATCGTATTGTAATTAATTGTATTAAAGGAAACCATAATGTAATATTAACGTATATTGTACCATGCAATTTTATTTAAAAACCAAGTTTAATTGTTGGTTTGTGTATTTAGGTGTTCGTAAATGTTTCGAAAATATGTTTACGGGTCAGTAAAAAGTACAGTTACCGTAATTTGCCAGCAAATTATACGCGAACTAATATGTATTTATTAAGGTTTTCCAGCGAGTCGAAATTTAGTGTATTTTCAAGTGCATCCCTACTTTCTTAAATTTCTTTTAAATTTTCATTCAATTTCCTTTAGACTTTGTGAAAACGGAATTATAAGTAATCTTCATTAAAGTTTAAAATCTGCTTAAAATTAAACTTCAAAAAATATTGAAATATCTCTGTACATCATAAACTATAAGTACGAAATTGTGTTCATTTTAATCCTTAAATTCAACAAGGAGCATGCCGGGCAAGTGGTGCAGTGGTAGAGCCAATGGATGCGAACCAAGGGGTCGTGCGTTCGAAGCTCGGCGGGGGCGCCCGTTTGCCCAAGGTGGATAGCTGCTCGTGAGTCGTGAGTCGGCGGGGTTCGCCGCGGAGCGGCGAACCATAAGATCGCAGGCCGTGAGGGAAACGAACTACCGCCGCGAAGCGGCGGTGTGACCATTCTATTTTGCTAAAATGTATGATTGAAAATTAAATTTTTAAAAAAAGAATTGTCACACGGATCCCCGCAGGCAGGATTAGAACCCGCCGCGACCAAACACTAAGCACGCACCTTAACCACTAGACCAATACTCAAACTTATGAAAAATACATAATAAAACTTCCTTCATTGCAATTTAATTCAACTCACAGCTGAATTAGTATTGAAAACAAACCTCTTCGCGTTTCTGGGTTCCTGGTACCAAAATTGTTGATACTATCGTAATAATTTCGGAATCTTTCAATGTACTGAATTAGATTGACATAGTTTTTATGGGGATTAATAATAAATAAATTATATTACAATGAAAGACTTTTTCGCACTTAAGAAGTTTAATTATTTATTTTCCTTTTGTTACAATTTTCAATCTGTACAATCACATTTACGAATCTTGTAATATTATTCTCTGTACATCATAAATGTGATCATTTTAGTCCCCTAAATCTTCAGCGAGGTGTATACCGCCCAAGTGGAACAGTGTTAGAGCCGATGGACGCGAACTAAAAGATCATAGGCTTGAAACACAACGGGGTCGCTCACTTTCCCAGTCAAATGGGCGCTCGTGAGTCGTAACTCGGTGGTGGAGTTCGCCGCAAAGCAGCGAACTTGTGAGATCGTAGGCCATTGGAAGAACGAACTACCGCCGCGAAGCGGCGGGGTGACCATTCTATTTTGCTAAAATCTAGGATTGAAAAATAAAATTTGAAGAAAAAACTCCTCTAAGCTCAGCAAGCAGGACTCGAACCCAACGCGGCCAAACACTAGACACACACACCTCAACCACTCGCCCAACGCCCTGACTTACGTTGCCGTCTGTGAACAATCTAAAAATGGTCACCACGGCGGGAGCAGTGAGGGCGACCTGTCGTGCATGCCTCGTGTAATTATTGGAAGGGGCATTATTCCATATGACTGTCACGACACCAGGGAACACGTACGAAGATCTTGGTAGTTATTTGCTAAATAGTGTAGATTTGCGACGTAGATAATTCATATAAATACGTAGCCAATACTTCTAGATAAAACTGGTAAGATTATTACCAGCTTTGGAAGAATAAAAAAACAAACAATGATTTGATACACATTTGATTATATACTTTCAGTTTATAATTTCATTGTATTTCATTATCCCCTCATTGCAGAAAGATGAAGATTCCTGAGTGTTCCTGTTAGATCTTTTAGAATCCAGCATAAATGTATTTTGCAATTGCCAAACATTTTGTTCAGAAGCACATTTGCATTTACATTTATTCAACATACTGCAAATTGGATGTTTTTGCAATAAAACTAAGCGTGTCTGTGATTTCCTCTATCTGTCAAGCAATAATTACACACATATTAATGGAAAATGCACAGACGGAAGTATAAAACTTACAAGTTTCGCAGTGGGTTTACCAGCTCCATGTCCAGCTTTCGTCTCGACGCGTACCATTAAGGGTTTCGTTTGCTTCGCGCTTTTCCCAATCGTATTCTGCAACTCAGCGATGAATTTCATCGAATGCAAGGGCACGACGCGGTCATCATGGTCGGCAGTGAGCAGTAGAGTCGAAGGATACTGAGTATCTCCCCTGGGCACTCTGATATTATGTAGTGGCGAATACTTAAAGAGATAGTCGAAGCCTTCTTCAGTTTCTGATGAGCCATAGTCGGACTTCCAAGCATAGCCGATGGTGAATTTATGGAAGCGTAACATATCTAGTACACTAATATCGATTGTAAGCAATTTTGTCTTAAAAATGCTTAAAATTTAGAGAAATGAGCGAGCATATATAAGTACAACTTACCCGACTTGACAAATCGCAGTCGAAAACAAATTTGGAGCCTGATTAATACAAGCAGCAACCAATAGACCACCGTTGGAACCTCCCAAAATTGATAATTTCTCAGAATTGGTATATTTCTGCTCGACGAGATACTTGGCAGCCCATTGGAAGTCATCAAAGCAGTTTTGTTTATTGGCAAAGCGGCCACCATTATGCCATTTGTCACCATACTCTCTAAATTTTCATTATTGTACTTAATAATCATAAAAACAATTTTTTTAAAATACTTACCCTCCACCACGGATATTTGCAACCACAAAACACCCATCGAAATGATTCACGAAAATCAGACGTGAGACAGAAAAAGAAGGCGTCACATTAATATTAAATCCTCCATAACCATACAACATACATGGTTTCGTGCCATCGACAACGAAATCTTTCTTGTGGACGATAAACATCGGCACTTTAGTCCCGTCCTTGCTGGTGTAAAACTCCTGCTTGCTCACATACCGCGATGGATCCAAATCGCCAACCTGTGTCCGATGGAAAACGCTCTCTTTGATCTCTCCTCCAGCAAAATCTACCTTGTAGATAGTATTCGGTGTTAAGAACGACGTGAAACCGTAGAACATCTCGCCATGGTCACGTTTTCCTGACATTCCGTTAACTGTGCCCAACTCGACGTTGAAATCCATGATTTTCTCACCGGTTTCCAGCTTATGTAGAGCTAACGTGTTCTTAAAATTAAAAAAAAAATCACGACAATATGTTAGATTTTACATGAAGTATACCAATTTAAAAACAATAAAATATATATGCGCTCGGAAATTAATGATATTTCAAGGAAACCCTGTTTTTACATATTGTTAGAAATAGAACCATGACAAGTGTATAGGGCGTATATATGCGTTCTCAATATGTAAGTACTGACAAATAAATAAGTATAAATTTAAAAAAGTAAAAACTTACTTTGACATCACGCAAATGACATAAAACCAACTTATCGTTGTTGATCGGCTTGGCCCAATCCAAAACATCCTTCGGATCTTCCGGAATTAAATCCTGCCAGTTATCCACAGCTGGATTATCAAAATCAATCACTATAATGCGATTATTTTGGGCGTTTTTATTAGTATGGAAGAAGAACTTTGATCCATTGTTGGTAACATACTAAAACAATTTTCTTTTCTTAAACATATGAAACCAACATATGAAACTATCAAAAAAACTTACATCATAATCAGCTTCCAATTCTTGAACGACAGGCGTTAAATGCAATTTTCCAGTGATAGAATCGCTCAACTTGGCAAAATATAAAAGATTATTTTTGCATCCTTTGATTGCTGTGACAACCAGGTAATTTCCACAATAACTCACAACAGAGTTGCTAAAATTTAGGTAGAATAATCATACATTTTTGAAGTATAGATAAAAACATGAAATTCTTACATTCGAAGCTGTGGATCATCAAACTCAACAACCATAATATCATCATTTTGATCTGTGTCCAGCTTATGATAGTATAATTTATGAAATTCATTCGAATCTGTTTCCGAACCATCAGCTTTTCCTTCCTTGTTGATGTATGCACCGTAGAAGAAGCCGACGTTGTCGTGCATCCAAGTCATAGAGCTAAACTTGACCTTTTTCAGTGTCTCCTTATAATCTTCACCTGAAAAGAAGAAATATCATTAACTTTAATTATTCACTCCTTAATTCAAGGATAACCAATCCAAGCCATAACTGATTCTTTTCGAAAAATGAAGACATACCTGTGTCAGCATTCCTGAACTTAATCTCCAACCAATCTGACCCGCTAACACTCAAACCATAAGCAAATACTTTGCCATTCTTTGAAAATTTGGTACCAGAAAGTGCAACAGTACCATCGGCTGAAAGTAGATTAGGATCCAAGAAGAGCTTCACATTCTCCTTGCTCTCGTTCGCATTCCACTGATAAATAGCACTCTGATTCTGAAGTCCTGTATTCCTGTACTGATAAAACTTATCGCCCTCCCTGTAGGGTGGCGAACACTTTGGATAATTCCACAACTTCGTCACCTGCTCCTTGATGTTATCTTTGTATTTATACTCATTGATAAACGGCTGAGTAATCTCGTTCTGAGCAGCGACAAATTGCTTCGTTTCTTCAGCATCTGGATCTTCCATCCAGCGGTAAGGATCAAGAACCTTGAGACAAATACAATTGGATTACTTAAAAATTGGCAAGGAACAAATGAATTTCTTACCTTGGTACCAAAGTAATCTTCTGTAAAATCTTCACGACGCGCTTCAGGGTATTTGAATGCCATTTTTATAGCTGGTGCCACTTTCAACGTCTTACCTCGATGACTCTCCGAGAGTCGAAGCTTTCTGGTGGAGCTCAGAAGGGTTAGAAAGAAAAGAATGAAGTAATTACGCTGCGCTCGCATCAAATGCAGGCGCCAGAGTGGATTTTTCGAGGTTAGGATGAATTGCCGAATGAAAAAAATGGGCAAAACATGGACGCTCGAAATGGTTGGAGGTTCACTCACCTAAGGAGGCTGATAGTACGAAATACACTGCGGGTTCTTGGCACAATCAACATTGGAGATAAGCTAATCGACGTGGTTTTTCAGGGGGTTATGAGCGGTTAGCGCATTACTGATAACCGAATTGTTTGCGAATTTAGAGTTCATTGCAGCCAACTTGAAATATTTTTGCGATGTGTTTGCCGAATTTTAAAATTTACACTACTTACACTTAGGGCTTTTAGTATATCATGCGTCGATATTATTGGTACGTTCAAATAAGTTTAGATATACTGTTATTGATAGATTAAAACTAGAAAAGAAAAACAAATTTTAAACATCATTTTGAAGTTAGGCAACCAAAGTGAATGGTAATTAACAAAAAAAATATTTCTCAAGCAACACGATATCAACAGATAGGAACTATTTTAAATTAATTACAGATTCTAAGAATAATTTCTTATAGTTTACAAATATACTTATTATTACCATACTTTTGCAACTTCGGAAGTGTTCGCAAATTCCCGAATGCTTTCGAAGAATCCATCTTCGAATGTGTTCGCAAATTGACGAATAATTCCGACTTTACGCACTTCGAAAATGTTCGTAAATTACGGTTTTAAATTATTCATTTTGGGAAGTGTTCGTACATTACGAACGACTCCTTCTCGGTCTTCAGAAGTGTTCACAAAGGGTCTAATGATTCCGTCTTTATGCACTGCTTCTGAATTATTTCAGAAAGAGTTCGTACATTACATAGGATTCCGACTTTACGAACTCCGGAAGTTTTCGTCCATTATGACCGATTTCGACTTATCGAACTCCGGAAATGTTCGTAAATTACCAGAAATTTACAAATCGCTATGTTAATTATATTTATTTTTATGGATTAGGTTAATTATAAGTTAAATTAACAGATTAACACTTTTTTGGTTCTTTCTTACCTGTGCATCCTCATATCTACTAAGCGCTTCCCCTTTCAAACGAAACCAACCTGATTTGTGAAGCTCTATATAATCGGGAAGGGATCTCTCCAAATTCATTAAGCTGGATAGGAACCAGACCGGTTCTTTTTCAATCAGGTTGCAATCATACAAACCCAACACTTCCACCCCATACATCAGTATTAGTTTCAGGCACGCATTCCAGATTCTTACCGCAATTTCCAAATTGATTCCCCACAGCTTTCCCACTTTTCTTTTATTCTCCCCTGATATGTTCCATTTCCAAATGGGAATCGAAAAAATAGCATACTATTCATTACCAGAGTTGTAGTTGTAATATGTAATTAAATAAATAAATACAAAATGAAGGTTTATTTTATAGTGACCATCAAATTTATTTAGCATCAGTGATCTTACTTTGCTAAATTATGAAGAACAATGTCATTAAAGAGATCTATGTTGGCACCCGACCCGTATAACGCCTCGCTGTACTAGTTCAACGCCAACGCATATCTCATATACCGTTGTCGTATGCAAAACAGTGTATGCAAACGCAAGATTTGCATGCAATGCAATCCGTGTTTGCGCCAAACTTCCCCCAAAAATGGTAATACATAAAAAGACAACAGTAGTATGCAATATTTTCATATGTATGCCCAACGACCTTAACATGCGTAATATGCTTAGCACAATTAAATAAGTTTACTTGTCGATACCCTACGAGTTAAAGAGTTATTAGTGGACCTTCCTATCATACAAGAGACTACTATATACAATGTACAAAAACTATTCCAAATATAAAAAATATTTAGCCTATCATCGTGTGTTTTCGTGTGTAGTACGTTTTGTATCTGCTCGTTATTTTCCCACTGCGTTTCCTTGCAGCACCGCGATGCGCCATCACTTTGCGCTCATTCTGCTATGGTACTGCTGTTAAAAGAAACAGCAGGATTTTCATCCTCCTCCCTCCTAATCCTGGTCAATCTCAGGATTACGATGCACACTGAACACTGAACCCTTTTCCAAAATGCTTTGCGCCTGCCATCCCACTCCCTCTGCATGTGTTTAAGTGTTCACAATGTTTCCAATTATCGTATATAAATATTAATCGTTAATTCTTAAAGGCAAATCGGATCACCTGAAATCGTGATTTTATAAAAATATACTTTGTTGCGTGTTCGGACGTCTCGTCTCCACCCGCCAAT
>WSZQ02000004.1:3523241-3538219 GCA_019419845.2 Weissflogia rhopalogaster | reverse complement strand
TATATAGCGTCAGCATTTCCACCTTCTCCACCTAGTCCCAACAGCAAGTCAGTCTATCCGGGACTCCACCTGCCGTCTCCAGCCATGCCGTCTTCACCAACGAATCGGTGCCCAGACGCACATAATTACATAATTTTCAACTTACACTCTATTCTACATAATAGTATAATACAACATAATCGAAGAAAATAATTTCTTATAGGATGATATATCAAGATTTTCGGAAACTATAATTAAAAGTTTTTGAAATGCTAAGGTAATATAATGCTTTTTGAATCAGACGTATTTGGTTCTGTTCAAACTGGATACTATTGCGAGAAAACACGATACGCACCTCAACACCATCAAAGATTATGGTTTTACTCACAATCAGTACTGGTCAGTATCAGTCATATTGAAACGAAAATTTATAAAAATACGGAAAATAAGTAGAGAAAATGTATAATAAATAGGAATGTAGCGAACACGAACAGCCGTGCTTCAAAACGGATCTTTATTTTTCGCAGGAAAACAACTAGATGTTTCGGGGCACAAATGTGACTAGTTTGAATTACATAAAATTTTTACAATGTAAGTTCTTTTCTCCCTACCGCTAACAACTTCATGGTTGAGAAAGCCGACACCACTCTCTAGTGTCGGCATACCAATCTCTCTCTCTCTTGCCACCGTGCTCGTAGCTACGCACTGCAGCTGACCACACATGTATCGTTAACTTTTGGAGCGTCGTAAAGGAACACTTCCCAGAAACAACTTAATTTAATAATATTTTTATTCCGCGATTTTATTGCAAACTTAATTTCGGTTTTATTAATATGTCTTATCCATGTTAACATATTGACATATTGAGTTGACACTAACGGTGAGATGGGTACAAAATTATACATTTTTAACGATTGCAATCACATTTTGAAATTCAAAGACAATAAAATGATTTTATCTGGAAAAAAACCTTGAAGTATAAGTTACTATAACTGTAACCAACTGAATGGGAGGTAGGTCAAATATTACAAATACATAAAAGTGGAGACAAGAAGGATTACAAAAACTACAGGGGGATAACTCTATTAGGAACCGTTACAAAAATATTTCAGAAGTTGCTAGAAAGGAAAATAAGATAGGTAGTAATGTCCTATCAGAGGCACAAAGCGATTTTAGACCCGGAATAAGTACCCAGGACCATATATTTATAATTAAAATAATAATCAACAGAACCGTAGTCAATAACGAAGGACTATACATAGATTTTATTGGCATGGAAAAGGCTTTCGATATAGTGCCAAGGAATTTAATCTGGAGAAGTCTAGCAGGGAAAGGAGTGTGCACAAAATTAATTAACTTATGTAGAACCACATATAAAAGCACAAGGAACGTAGTAGTAAGAAAAAATATAAATATATGTTTATATTGAATTTGGCAATTTAGTATGAAGTTGAATTACATATTTGAGAGCAAGTACTTTGTAATAATTTTTTCTAGCTCATTCACACAACTACTATCAGACAGTCTTATTTGAACGATCCAGGACTAGCTAGCATTGACATATCAAAGAAGAACATGTAATCATTTAGCACAATTAATGAATTTACAAAGAAATTAATTAATTGAAATTTTTAACACGGTAAGAGAAAATTTGAAGTCCAGGTTCGATCCGGCGACCTTTGAGATATTCCTGATACTCCGAATTAACCCTTTCCTTGCCGCGATATCTTGGCTGACTTTGGTTCAAAAAATGTAACTTCATATGAACTGAAAGCAATAATGGGTACATATAGAATTCGATGTGGTATGCATAGTGTATTGTTTACCTTACTGGGAAATTCAATGTAAGCACTTTAGTGCTCTTTGGATGCTTGTGGAAGACAATAATTAGACTGCTTAGGAATCACAGATTACATAGGAATACTTACATAGGAATAGGAATACTTCTCACTAAATCAGTCAAAGTATTTAATTAAGAATTGGGATTAAATTGTTAAAATTGTTGAAATTACACAAAAAAAACACACACACACTGCTCGAAATTACGCGAGAATTTGCTAAAGTACGCTGAACTAGCATGCGTCACATAACATATGGAAGATACTACCATTTTGGATTCAGTCCCACCACCAGAAAAAAAAACGTTGGCGATCGCAACGTCGACTTCTGGGAACTTGTCTTTCAGTGAACCAGATCCCCTATTAGGCTTAAAACTGTCGTCATTCCTCTATATTTAAAAGTAATGAAAACCAAGATACTGAATTTAATGCAAGAATATGTAACACAAACATGCTGTGTACTTCGTAAAATACATATTAAAGAAAAAGGAAATATCAAGCAAAATCAAGATCAGCATGTACATAATACCTGTATAGACGTTGTATGGTGAATCGTGGACGCTAAATAAAACAGACTTGATAAAGATAAGAACAATGAAGATGAAATATTTAAGAAAAACATATTGTTTTTTTGAATATATGCATTTTGTTTTACATGTTTTAACACGTTGTTTTTCAACATTTTCACACAAAATAAACCTCACGGTACCCAGTTTCACATTACTTTCTCAGCTGACTTACCCATACGTTCCCACACCATTCCAGTATCTTGATACGACGCAGTAGAAATAATAAATGGCCCTACGTTGTACAAACAACTATTAGTCGAGCTAAAAATATCATAGGTGTGATGAACTTGTGCAGAAAACGTGCCAGAAACGCACCAAGTCGGTGCGATTTTTCGCATTTGCAAAAACATTACTTAGCTGGCTGTCTAAACATAGCGCAATGTTGCGGAAGTTGTAAAGTGCACAGCGCGCACGTCCCTTTTTCGCACTCCCACCGCCCCGTCGCAGACGACGAGGCTGTTGTGTGTGCCAATGTGCATTATAATTGCACGGAATTAACGCGCGTAATTGCTCACAGCTACCATGTGCAAATACCCGGGAAGATTGACGTTTCGTACGAGGTTCACACTTTCCTAGAAACACAGCGAGACATATTGGGTAACAATTCATATGGTAATTAGTATAATTTATTCAACTTTTTTTTAAATACAATTAGAATTATAATTCATATGCATTTTTATTGGTAGTTTTGAAATGGAATGTCTTAAATTTGATATTACATTTCAAATTGTTTAATCAATATATAGTAGAACTTTGTATAAGTCTTTGTATACGCTTTACATCTTTATTTTTGCACAAGCATTCAATGCATTATCTCTTTATTTAATCCTTTCTCCTATCTGAACTGACTCGATCATGATTTTTTTCATCAGCATATTCCTCTCTAAATTTGCAACAATTTTTGTATGGACATCTTGAGGCTCCCTCGTCTATATGTACACTTCATTTTCACTCTCATGGACAGGTCAATTGAAAATTTCATATTTTAATCATCATTTTAGGGCACTTGCACCGAGTCAAAATAAATTTCTCTCCCAAAATTTGTAGTCATTTGGGTCATATGAACAACATATGTAAAGGAGAAGCGATACGCTCAATTTCAAGTTTTTATTTTTTCTTATGGATATCATATACATTTTTCTTTCATAAATCAATCATTCGAATTGTACGCGCTTCTATAAAATTGATTTTAGTCTATGTAGTCCCCCCCCCAAAAAAAAAAACAATTATGTGTGCCGTATCATCTGAAAGAGCATATTCTTGTGAATATTTTAGCCCCAAATTCAAATTCCGCATAAAAACAGGAATTTTCCAGGATTTACACTCCATAAGAGATAATGTAAATGTAACACCTTATAAACGGGTTCCCCCTAAACAAACAATGAAGTGTATGGTATCATCTGAAAGAGCATATTTTTGTGAGTAATTTGACACTAAAATAAAATCATTGAAAAAAGTTTATGAAATAAGGTATATTTACAGCAAATAGTGGGGTCATTCCTCACGGAAAAAAGCGAAATAAAATACACTACAATAATATAATTACAATAGATAGAATACAAAAAAATCTTAAAGAAGTGCTTAAAATTCGAATTATTAATTTATGTCGCGTTTTTAACCTGAAATTGGCCATTGTGCAGCGGTACGCTTGACAAGTATTTCGTAATGAGCAGAATGATTTGCTTAAAATTTAATTAGTCTCAACCTCTATCTAGTATAGGAAGTTATAATAATAATCTCCAATGTCTAAATGTTCATAAGAGATTTTTTAAAAACAAATTAATGACGTTATTAATCAGTAAATATAGAATTTCAATTTCGTTATAGTGATACTATAGAAAGCTATATATCAGAGGTTTCCAAACTTTTAAAAGTTGCGCCTACCTTCTTTAATACAATTTTTTGTTTAAAAATATTTTCTTCGGTCCTTTCAGTTTTCGTGATAATGTAATGTTAATTATGTTTATTACTGCTTCAAGTGGGACCCCCTTCGGATATTCTCGCGCCTTCCCTGAGATAAGTCTATGCCTCCCTGGATGCGCCTTCCATTTTGGAAAAATCTGCTGAACGCAATAACCAACGTGAAGTTAGCACAAATGAATAAATACTTATTGTTTGCTCAATTTCGTGTCCATAAGAAATTCACAACAGTTTTACATAATTTAAAACAATCGCAGCTTTTCGCCAAACAAGCAGTATAGTGAATCTCAAAGCGGTTTCGAAGGGCCGCGAAAATAACCGCGGGGTCGCCTATGGAGCAAATTTTATCAACGCCTAAGACGGGGTCCTTCTTCGGACAAATAGAAAGTAGTCCAGTGATGGCGAACCAATAAGTCGCGTTTCAGTTACTCATCCATGCAAGTTTTTAGATTTACTACACATACTTTGGGAAATTCCCATGGGGCATGAAGAAAATTTAACAGATAGGGTAAAAAATAAAATTTCACCCATGACTTTAAAAGGGTCTGTCATCACTGCACTAGTCTATTCATCAATAGTCCCAATAACACTACATAGGGCTCTGATCTATAGAACACAACGAAAGAACAACGAGCATGAAATGATTCCCGTTTCCTCAGGAGTATGAGAAATCGCTGAAACTCAAACGAGTGAAGAAAGGGCGTTCTATGCGAGTTGTGTACTATACTTTTTCTCCGCTGTGATCTTAGCTCAACGAAAAAAAGCGTCTAGCATAAAGACCTCATTTAGATTACCAACTAAAATGCCATTTTCTAAGCCGTACTTGTCCAGACCCTGGATTTAACGTTGTTCTGAAGGAAATTAAAAGACAAATTCATTGATGTAAAGTAATTGACCGTTGATCATGAAGAATTATTGAAAAATTGCTTTTGAAATTTAAATAATTCCCATAAGAAATGCATTACGCCGTTACAAATCACCTTCTCATTTTTTAGCCGGGGACTTCCGACATCATTTTTCTCATAGGTGGTTGCAAATTTCAAGGCAACCACATAAAAATTTGTACTTTCCGAAAATGTGGAAACAGGGTGTTATAATTCCAAATCCCAAGTCACATCAAGATCACACTTGTCCAAGCTCATACCGACCGATCTCACTCTTACCTGTCTTAGCCAAAATATTTGAAATAATCAATAAGAACAGAATCTACAAACTAAAAGAATCAAAAAAACCGTCCTGCCAATTTGGCTTCAAACAACAGAACGCCACTACTCACCCTCTTTTCGTATTAACATCGTATAAACAATAATCATTCAACGGCATTATTTATACACAAGACTCCCCACTCTCGCCTCTACTATTTAATATATTTTCCTCTGACATCCCCAGCATTTCTGACCCACTCTCATATGTTCTACAATATGCTGACGATACAACTCTCGAAGCCCATGACTCATCATTGAAAAATGCATTTTATGCTTACAAATACAAGTATTAAGTGACAAAATAAATCAATGGCTTCTCAAATGACACTTAACGATAAAGCCAAGAAAATGCTAACTACTGCTGCAATACTATAAAATTTCATCAAACACCCGTACCATAACGGTGATGAATAATCCAGTTTACGCCCAACCTTCTATTAAATATCTAAGCATCACATTTGATTCTAAATTTGCATTTTCCTGCCATGCTAACTTAAGAAAGTCTCAAGTTAAGAAAAGAGCGAAACATTTCCGAGCTCTGACACATGAGGAAAAGGTATCTCGACGAAAAAGGCAACATTCTACTTGCCAACACCAATAGGAAAACTAAAATAATAATAGCTGTACCAGAAATTTCAGCACTACGGTCAGTCACAAAAATAAGACACCTCTTCAATCCTTTCCACAATCCCCCGAATAATTTATTATATGAAAAATGCAAGTTACAACATTTTACCACACGGCACAAAGAACTGTAATGCAAGTTCGAAGCAAATCCAATAAATTTAACAATTATAATTATCGCGGATCTTTGATCCACAGGCCGCGAAACAAAAACGCAAAAATCGCGGACATGCATATTTGTATTCAGTATTTCTTCCAATTTTTTGGTGCAACCTACAGGTGCAACTCTTCAAGCTTCCGAGAAAATGGACATTTCCGAGAAAAAGACGTTATGCAAATCATAGGTGCTACCCTCTAAAACTCATCTCCCATAACAAACGCTAATAATAGGTCTCGTAATTATCTTCAGTGAGGTCAGCTAACGGAAATGTAGCCTGCAAGTGTAATTGCGATAAAATACTTAAGAGATTGTAAGGTTTGAGAAGAGAGTGAGTAGAATGGAAAGCTGAAGATTGGTGAAGGATATATGGGAATGGTGTGCTAGTAGAGGGGTGAGTGGGTGGAAGGTGGACAGAAGGAAGGAGTATGAGCATGTTGGTTTGTCGGAATTAGCGGTAGAGGAAATATTGCGGGAAAGGGGACCATCAGAATGGATGGTGCGTGAAAGGGGTCGAGAGTTGGAAGAACAGGTGAGCCAGGAGAACATAAGTAACAGCACGTATAATCCCGCGTACAGGCTAATACAGGTCATCGGGCACAAGCTAAAATACATCACCAAGGAAAGAATGAGCGCCGACGACAAACGGGTTATGAGGAACAAGGAAGAAAGGTGTGGATGGGGAACGAATATATGGAATGTGTTATGTCGAGGTGGGGTGAATGGTTTGAAATGTAAGACGGGGAAGGTAAGGGAGTGGTTGGGAGAGGGAGGAGTGTCACAATACTGAGGCAACTTGTGAAGAAGAAATGGAAACGGAGGAGAGAGATGACCAAATAGGGAGGGTGGAATGAAATATCACGGATGGCGAAGCATATGTAGAGTTTCCGAAAACCTGAGTATTTTCAAAAACCATGATAGTTGAACATGTACTTTATTTACTTTATTTTGTCTTAATGTTATGGATTATATTTTTGTTTTATTTATTTATTTTATGAAGTCTATTGGCGGTAAAATGTAAAATGGTCCAACTACTATTACTACTACTACTACTACTTATGAGCACATGAGTTATGTTAATCTATTCATGAATGCTTCTAAAAAAATAACCTGATATTAACAATATCAATATTTTAAATATCGTTGAATACTGGAGTTAACAAGCTGACATAACATGACTTAAGTCAATTGACATAACATTGACATAAGTCAATTTCCAAATGACATTTATACAAAGTAATTCACTCCTAAGCATTAGTACACATTATAATATTGCAAAGACAAAGATTAATGCATATTTGCAGTAACCTTGAACTCGTGAAGCTTATACAAAGTTCCACTTCAATTAAATATATATTTTAGTATTCAAAATATATATTTTAATATTAAATATCGAATAAAATTCGATAAAAATATGTTATTCTACATCTAACAATATTAATTTACCATAAAATGAAGTATTTACATTAAAGCTTGATAGGATTGTCAATTTATTGAATAAAAAATCTTTAAAGATGTTCCACCATTTCCAGCTTCATTCAATATGAAAACTATAAAAACAAATTGTACAAAACATTAAACCATTGAATAAAAAACATATGGTGCATAGTAGAAGAAAAAAACGATTTTTTTTGTAAATTTATTTATTGATCATTTAAATCTCTTTTTATTATCATTTATTATTTATTAACAAATGTTCGTTAAAATAATATGTAATAGTCATATATACTCTTTAAAAGGAACAAACGATAACAAGTGCTCTAGCATTACGCGTAAATCACAATGAATCAATCAACACAACGTTTCGTCGCATAAAAAATAATTGAGAAAAACTCGATGACAGTAATAGATTCTAGATCGAATCCTCATAAATATTAGAATCAATTGATTATTACGCAATGCACAAATCGAGACGTAAATATGTTTTTATATTCATTTTCGTCCGTCTTGTACGCATGCTTTTTAGCCATGTTTATTTTTATAGACTGCATTTAATTCGATAATCGTAGTAGGTTTTCTTTGGTAGGTTATGTTTTTTTTTTGAACCAGTTCTGCTAATATTCGCAACATTTTTGCTCTAATCTGACTGAATTTGAATGCGATACTTTGTTTCTCACTTTTATTGGCTTCTGATCTGTCCTACAGCTTAACCACAACAATTAATCGTTAATTAATTGTTAATTAATCATGTAATCATGTGAATGAAGTAATTAATACTAATCATCGCCTCATAATGTAGAGCAATAATAACGAATCTCGGGAACGCGCAATATGCGCTGGTTTTTCGCTCTTAACATCATTTTTTTGTTGGTTTTGTGTACTTGTGTGTTTTCATAAGACTTATACTCTTATACACCTAAGTCGTAATAATCGCTAATTAACGCTTCTCTTTGTTTTCAAGGTTAAGTTTCTTATGCTTAAAGGGGGAGGAGGAGACGCAAAATTACAATTACTCTCTGTTTATATTTAAAATATCTATGTATATATAGACTCTCTCTTATTTTGTTTGTCTCTGTAGCTTGTATTTTAAGTAGTACTTAAGTAATTTGTTGTTTTTTGTTTGGTTGTTGCTTTAGGTTATGCTTAACTAGGCATTAGGCGAACTTATTAGGCCACAGCCTAACTGGCATAACCATTCTTAGCTAGAAATACATAAGCGCCATAATTTGTATTCTTCGAAATTAATATTTTAGCAGTGAACTTGTATATGCTGTTCTAGACGCAGTGCCAAATTGCATTATACCAATTAGATTGAGGCCCCAGATGTGTGTAGTGTAATTCGGTGAGCACCTGTCAGATGGTGCCACTTGTGTTTAGTGTATTTCTGTGAGCGACCAACAGATGGCGCCACATTATGTATGTGTAAGTTTCACTTTAGGTTGCGATTCGTTACACTGAAACTGAAGATGTCAAATTGACAGAGAATTTCGTTCGTATTTTGCTCACATCATCCCGCTCGGTACCATTGATTATTGTCCCTGAAAAAACCTCCATTTTACAAACATAACCTAACTTAAGAACCGCTGACTCTAGTTCTTGTATTTATTATTTTGCATTTGTTTGACGTGATATTTGTGTGAGAATAGTTGACAGTGATAGTTAGATATCGTCCAGTTTCTCGCTTATCTCGTAGCTTCTCTTTTATTTAAAGGTATCATCTACTTAAATATACTTTTATATCTTTTTGCTTGAATAAATTTATCTGTATATTTATATATTTATATATGTATAGGTACGTACCACCCACCTAATTGTAATTCCTTTGTTTAATTAATTTAGAAACATTTATTAATTTACATGTTGAAGTAGATCGGGAGGTTACCCACCGGCTGGCTAAAGTGTCTGTGTGTATGTGACAGCCGATAGGTGGCGCTATGATATTATTGAGATTTACAGTGTGTTGTGTAGCGATATTTTTCTGAATGTATATTGATGTATATAGTTTATTTATGTCATGTGTATGTATGTTGGTATTTGGGTTTGTGTTAGGTTATGTAAGTACATATAGTAAATTATCAGCTATATCACAATTTACACTACAAATAATTGTATCGTTTTTCATACGTTTTTTGTGTATATGTGTTGAATACAAACATGATCGATGTTTGGAAAGAAGAGAAGTTGTCTTAGTTGTCGTAAGTAAGTTTCTGGTTGTTCGTCGTTTATATATTTGTGTTCATATTTTTCAACGGAATTCGTTTTTAGTGAATAGATTTGCGCTGTTTTATCTTCACTTTTTTGCACATCGCACGCGTAATTACGCCGCGTAATTGATGTAATGCATTTAACCCAAAGTGGCAATTAAGTCCACTTAATCACAATCACGAGTGTGAGGGCTAGAGAGACGGTTTTGGCGAGTACGCGCCGCGTGAGTGGGGGATGAGAATCCGTGTTTCGCCGCGTGCCTGGCGCGCAGTCGGGCCCCAATTTGGGCCCCCGTTGGGTCGTGTGTGTAACCAACTAGTGCGTACCTCCTATCCATGCTCCTACGAGAACATAGGATAGTTGATAATTGTACAACACTGATGGGGACTTGGGTGGTTAAAAGGGGGATAGACAATAAAAAGAAATCGAAAAGTTGAAAACAAATTATACTACTGATAACTGAGACTAAACTGAGCGGATTCCGGAACTAGTCGTCTAAATAAGCATACTTTTTTTGCTCCACTAGCGTTTGAATAATGTTCTGGTTTTTGGTTGGTTGGTTTTGCAGTTGTTCGGAGTTTTCATTTGGTTTAACCCAACGGGAAGGCAGCTTGATATGATATGTGGGGGTGAGAGTGTTTCTATTCATTTTTATTTGGTTCACATTCACCGGGTCTTAGAAAGACGCCTCCACCAAATAGGTACCATCCATGCCGCCACCCGTTTGATTACTTTGTGCCGCCGACGCGGCCGGCATATACTTGCCACAAGCCTGCTGATATCGCCGCGGACAACATCTCCCGCAACAGGACTGCAGCAAACCGATGGAGACGGCTGAGTGTGCTGGACTGGCGAGCGGGGATGGGGAGCCGGGTCGTTTCGGATGTCCGTTGTAGGGCACCTCCAGTTCGACGAACTGTCGATCGGTGGTTTTCTCCAGACAACGGAGCAGATGATGGTGCTGGAGCTCGAAGATGTCCTCCTCGCGACAGTTGTCGTCCAGTTCGATCCCGGACTCCTGGGCCGCCAGACGCGCCTCGGCCGCCTTTTTCTTGTTGACGAACGCCGCCCCCGACGACGCTTTGGCAATGCGAATTCGCGCCAATCGCGCTTTCTGTAGACATACGGAGACACAGTGGATGTATTTTGAGAGGGCGGGGGACAGTTTGGGCAGATATTACCCGTTGTGCTTTGCGCTTGTCGGCGCGCTGATTCTGGTGGTAGATGCGGGAGAAGTTGGAGACGATGACGGGGACAGGAAGTGCGATCACCAGCACTCCACTGAGGGAGCACACGCCACCGACGATCTTGCCTGCTATGGTAGCTGGTACCATGTCTCCGTAACTATACAATTAGCCAGTGATATTGTAGGGTGTGATTAGTAGTAGCAGGACAATTCATCGAAAGTTATTTCATCGAAAGATCTGGTCATTTCAATGTAAAGCTTATAGTATTTGATTGGTTTATCGTAAATTGTCTTTGAACGAAGAAAGGTGGATGGAACTAGGAAAACAAAATTGGAACTATATATTCAATTCCTTGTAGTTATACAGTAAATTAGTACACTAACATAATATCATCAGGAATAAAACGTAATATTGGATCCGCATTGATCAAGATATTACTAATCGATGGTTACAACCTAAGAGAATATATGTTAAAAACTAGATTACTTTCTTAATTTATTATGAATAAGTACACAACCAAAGCTGGGAGTAAAAAGAATGAGACTAACCCGATAATCGCTAGGTGCATATCAAAAAGTGGTGTCTGATATCGAAAATACACAATAGGATTCGAATCCCAAAGAGGTATCAACCAAAAGAAGTGTAAGATTGATTCCATAACATGACCTCTCCATAAAGGAGCACTTCGATAAAGATACTTTTGATGAACTTTCCTAGTCATTTTTAAATGAATCGGTTATATATTGAGACTTACCCTAACGTTGTCATGGTTACTATAGTATACCAGAAAGCAGCTGGAATCGAGGTAAACTTTGTATCTTCGACGTTCTTCTCTGCGTAGAACATGACAGTGGCGAAAATGATAATCGCCATCGCCAGCGAGAAGACGAGGAAGCCAAGTTCGGAGGCGCAGGACTTGAGGGTATATCCGAGAATTCGCAGACCTTGAGAGTGCCGCGAAAACTTGAAGATTCTGAACACACGGAACACACGCAACGTGACGAACGCGCCCGACACATCGTCGTTGTCTTTGATGCCGAGGCCGATGTAGTAGGGCATGATGGCGACCACATCGATGATGCTCATCACAGACCGCACAAACTTGTATCGGCTGGGCGCCGCGAACAATCGCAGCAGATACTCCATAGTGAAGATCATCACACATGCGGTGTCCAAACAGAAAAACACAATCTTGTAGCGTTCACCGCAAGGTAACGCTCCCCCGCGACCCGGCCGCGTCCCGCACGGCACCGTCTCGACCACATTGGCCATCACAGACACTGCGATGAAGAATCCCGTGACATAGTAGAAAACTAACGCTGCCGTCGACGTGTGCGGATTCTCAAAAGCTCGCCACATCTTCTGCCGCAGATTCGTCAGCTGCTGCAGATTATGCTCGCCATTCTCAGAGAGTTTATCATCCATCAGCCGTTCGGCGTTCTCCCTCTTACGATCGCGATAGTCCTCGTAACAGCAGTCCCCGATGACATCCGGCAGAATGCCGAAGAACGCCAGCTCCTCGTCGTAGCTGGTCAAACACTCGTGTTTCGGGTAATGCAGCTTACCTGTTCGATAGTAGTTGAGGATGTGTCGGAAGATATCCGGATCGCGATCGAAGAAGTACTCCTTAATCTCCTCATCGTAGAAGAACTCTCGCTCGTTGGAGCCGAGTAGCGTGTCCGGGTATTTTTCGAGCGTGTTACGCCAGGTCTCGAACCGCCGTCCGGAGACGTTGATGAGCATCTTCTCGTCGTCGGCCTTGCGACGGTCTTTGGGGATGGGGGGCGGCGGGAGCGGATGGGTGGCAATCGGCACCCAGCCGATGGCCGCCGCCCGGGCAAATGGCAGCCATGCGGCAACCGAGGCCATACTGTGCGGTGGAATGTTCCTGCTGCCACTGCACTTTGCACTCACGCACTCTTCACAGGATGGACAGCTTCACAGAGTGGGCCATCACAGGACAACAACGGGCGTCATTATGGAGCACTCACGACTCACTCACACACGCATGCACGCGACGAGGCGCGCGGGTCTTCCTCCCGCTCCTGCTGTTCCTGCTGTCTGGGGACGTTTACGCGCGCGGTCTGCGAGCCGCGACCGAATGCATCATCCTACGCGTTACGTGCGAACAACACTGCGGCATAGACACACACGGTCGGTTGGTGGTGGTGGTGGTGGCAGATGTGTGTAGAGAGGGATGGAGGCGATAGGAACGACGAACGGAAGGCGAGAGGTGCTGGGAGTAGGAGCAGCAGGCCTGCGAGCACACCAGCGCCGCCATGTGCGAGCGCGATGCGCGCACATTTACCGAAATAGAAAACGCGACCTGCGAGCGGCGAGCACTAAATTCGACCGCCGCCGCCACAGCGTGTAAGGCGCACACTCCGAAAGCATCAGTGCATCCCTTCAGGCACTAGACAGTACACTTTTGTTCCTCTTCTACCTTACCCTCCTATGTTGTCCCCCCGTTTTTTACCCGAAATCCCTGGGAGCAAGGCTTCCTACGTTCCAGGACTTGTTAGCGCAATTGCAAACAAACAAGTGATATTTTTTATTCGCCGAAGTGCACCTTTTTTGGATCCGCCGCGAATCGCACCGCGTTGCGTTAATCACACTAGAACACGAGCGACACTACTCGCTCGAGGCATAGGCATCTGGTGCAAATACCTCCCGATTCCCAAATTTCTAACATACGGTCGCAACCTATATTTAGACAAACGTTTTTGGGAAACGAAAGTGTCTCTAGTTCTAGCCGTCGCTAGCTGGTTCGCTATCTGTCTAATTTGCGTCGCATGCAACTATCCCACTTTTATACGGATTGTGAGTCCACCTCCACGCCAACTTCCACCACCAATTCTCGAGCGCGACGGCGAATTCGGTGGCATATTACGACGTTGGTGCAAAGGGAAGGCAAAAAAATAGGAAAGGGGCATTTACGAGCGTGCTGACTAAGACGACGCATGGCGGTGGTTGCGGTGGCGGCGGCGACGGCAGCTGCGTTGATAACCGCTATCGATCGACGGACGAAAATAGAGCGAGATCAGACACGGTCGAGGGGCCGCAAGGTTATCGGCTGCCGACAATAACTCAGTGGTGTATCAGGGCCCCTCACGCACTTTTTCATTATATAAAAAGAAACAATGTTTATATTTAACATTAGATATTTTATATAACATGATATTGTGGGTGGAAACCGAAAATCCAATGAAAACAAAAAAAAAAACATAAATACTATTTAAAACCTAAATTTGAAGGTTCAATTCATATATCATATTACTTTAGAGGCAGATTAGGGAGTAGATTGAAATTAGGTTTCTCTATTTTCATAATACCAATATAAATACTATGTCGATTCTTGTTCCCAAGTTAATTCAGATTTACTTAAAATGATCTATTTCAAAAAATCTGAGATTATAATTTGGATACGTTATGAACGGGCGTTGGTTAATCTAATGTTAGTGATACGAGGTAGTCGCGGTTTCTGAAAACATTAATTTACTTCCCGGTTATTGCCCGACATTCAAAATACACGAAGTAAAAAGGCACAGCGATTGCTACTGAGCGCATCCCCAATGTCTTAAGAATCGAGACGCAGCAAGCACCCCCTATCCCAGGCAACCAACCCAACAGTTAGTATTGAGTAAAAATTATAAGCTTCCGTACAGAAGTACGGGACAACTTAGTATAGTTATTCATGCATATGCGTAAACCAATCTCTTTCGAGTGTTGCCAGCGTGGTACTATCCGGAGCAAGTGAACCTACGAAAGAACGAGGAGTGTTGCGAACCATGGTCTTTATCAATCAACATTCGACCACGACAGTACCTCACTTATCAATAGGCCTTAAAATTATT
>WSZQ02000004.1:3480834-3501619 GCA_019419845.2 Weissflogia rhopalogaster | reverse complement strand
ATACTTCATATACAAAACCAGCTATCATCCCAGGATCGCCCTTCTCATTTTCTTTTCCAGTACCATTTTGGTGATGAGAGCCAGCCCTCCCCATTTTTCCTCCAGCCATTTTCCGACAATATTTCCTCCTCTTCCTTGGGAACCTAGCCATCCCTTCTTCAGTCCTTCACAGTCCCTTGCCAGGTGCTCCCAGGTATAAACCGCTGTTAAACAAAATACATATTTCGTGTATTCCTGCCTCATCCAGACCTTCCTGCCTCTCTCCTCCGAGCCACACCTAGCCCTTGCCAACAATGTCCGCTTCTGCCCCTATCCCCAAAGTACCAGGGCCTCCTCCCGATAACCAGCACCCTTACGTACCCTGGGTTGTAGCTACTGCCCATTATCCTCTCTTGGTTGTCTATATATTAAATAATTAATATCTTTTTGAATATCTTCTTAATTAATATTTGTAAGTCCGATCGGACCGGGCTATTGACCATTCTCAGAGTCCCTCAGCCAAGGTTCAAGTACAAGGTGTTTTACAAAATTAAAAAAAAATGACAGTAGTGAATAATATCAAAAAGTTGCATTTTTACATTAGCGATGTCAAAGATTGTAAGTGAGAGCCAATTGGAGTTAAGGAATGAGTGTGGGTGATAGATGGTAATACAATGAAGGGAGCGAGTGATACAAGAAAGTCCGGTTTTTTTTGTTATCCATTAATAAATCAGTTCTAAATGTCGAGTTGAAATGGGCATGATTTACTATATAGTAGGTCTTCTTTTAATGTTATGCACAGGATTATTAGGGTGACGAATTTTGAAAATATAATATCTTACATTATAACTCACTTTAAAAAATTGGCACAAACCAAAACTAACATATTTAACCTAATTTAACTTAACTAAGAAACTAAAAATTCGATTTTTAATGTTTTTATATACTTATATACTTATAGGTTATCATTAATGTCTAATCCAAGAATGAAGTAAAAATTCTAATTAAAAATTTAACTAAAAAAATCGAAAACCACTCAACCGGTGAACTTGAAGTTATTTGTGGTTGAGGTCATCGGATTTTTTTCTTTAATTTAGAGCTCGTGGCTAGAAGCGCGTGCGCATATAAAAATCGTTTTTGAAAGACGCGATAAGCGCAAATACTAATGTTAACTAACAATAAGGTTGAGGTTAGGTGCACCGCAGTTTTTAAAAAGTTTGACTTGCGCCCATATATGTTTAACAATGTATATTTGACTTTATTCACTTAAATCGTCGAAGTGCATTAACTCAAGTAATGCACTTCCCGAAAATGGGGCAAGTGCATAACAGAGTGTTACAATATTATATGTATGATAAGGTTACAATATTAACATCATTTTTGACAATAATAATCTGTAGCTAGACATGGCGTGGTAAGGTCTAAACTCAAAATATTATGGGTTGGCCATAAGGCCGTTGCACGCTTACAATTAGTTTGACTGCACATTCCAAATCTAGTGCCTGATTCCTGCTTGGAGGCATCGGTATACTAAGCAGAGGTTTCTGGAGATTCGAGGAGTATCTTGAATGGCTTCGCAAAGAAAAGTTCTCTTTGGCATGTTTCACAGCCACGTCTATGTGATTTCGGATTTCAAATTGACCCCCATGTCCAGCCAAGTGACGCGGTGTTATGGTCGATGACCACTGTCCATGAGGTCCCGGGTTCGATTCTCGGTGGGGATGCATAATATTATTCTTCTTATTAGAGGCTAACACTATTGATGTTGGAATGATGTTAAAATTGACTAATTACCTTGAAAAACAATTGAATAGTGCTAATGACAATAACAGTCGATGCTCGGTCAAATCAAACAACAAGAAATTGACCCCTTCTGTCACCACGCAGCGTTTTGTTGAATTGGTAGGTACAAAGTGCGGTCATCAGCCCTTCTTTCTATTTCCTGTTGAAGCGGGAGGTGTTGTGGAATAGCTAATAAATAACTATGCCACAACACCTTTTTTTAAATATTTGTTTAATATGAACACGTTTGTGTTCCACCTTAACAATTTAAACATGTTTACCTATTTTATTATAAACCGCACTTATTGTGCATAAAACAGTATTTTAATGGTACACCACCAATTCTTCAATTATCCAGTAACGATCAGTTTGAGTACTCCTGATTGAAATCTTCAACTATACAAGTTGGTAATCACAGTTATCGAATTTCATTAGATAAATATATCATGAGTGTACGTACACACATACATCAATAACGCAGTCAGCGTGAACGAAAACGTAACGAAGAGGGGGATTTATTAAATTATGGAGATTATTAAATCACAACTGTGTCGCGCTGTGAGGAGTGGTGCGATTGCATCGAGTGCAGAAAAAAAAGTTGTGCGCGCCGCCCAGCAGTCAAACAGCGGCGGGACATAGATTTAAATAATATCAACCCCTCGTTGTTCCGTCGTGGGCCACCCACCCCCGCGCAAGCGACGTTTTGACATGTCACACAAGGACGCCCGATGTCGAAGAGTTTGGGCGAGAAGAGAAACTTCGAACTTCGATTTCGTTTTTATGATCGCACCACTACCACCACCTCCACCATCACCGACCTCTGCTGCGCCTTCGCACTTCAGATTCAATTAGTATGAACATTAATCAATTGATATACTTTATGGCTACATTTCATAATGAAATTATTTCGGAGGGTGACTTTCAGTCGGCCGGATTTTTCTGGCAGCCGACGGTTCTCGGCTCGCCACGCCGCGCCACTGCTGAAATGAAATTCGATATTCGTTATTCGTTATGATTATGACTTTTCTGTAATCAAAATGCGACAATCGAAAACTTTTTGCGCCTTTTTGTTTTATTCGATAAAGTGTGTAGCAACTTTGACAGTGTCGAAGTGAGATAAGAAACATGCTTTTTGTTCATAATGTTTTTTTTTCCTGAATAAACATTTACCACAGATTAGGTTACATTAGCTTAGCACTGGTTAGGTTAGGTTACCATAGGTTAGGTTAGGTTAACGTAGGGTTACGCTTAGGTTATTTTTGGCTAGGTTTGGTTGGGGAAAAGAGAAATTTGATTTTTGACGACGAATATCTCAGAAACGTACAATCCGATATTAACTTTTCTGTTTTTAAATTGTGTATTGTGCTTCACCTTCAGAGATAGACTTTTAAAATTAAAGCGTTGCGCATGTGCGGCTCGTTCGGCCGGCCATAAGTGCAAACGTGGAGGTGCAACGTGCAACGAGCTGTTACAAGGGTATAACAGATGCTTTATAGATTCTGAATTCACTGGAATCTGGGCAACAGCATGTCACGTGTTGGTTGCCATCCAAAAAGCCCGCTCTGCACACTGGACGTGCCTGGAAATGTTCCAGAACACCTGATATATAGAAGGCTGAAAAACGTGGTGTTGCTACTAATCAATTGGGTTCGGGAAAGACCGGATAACAACTGCTGCTCTCTGTAGATTAGAAAAATCAGCTCAGGCAAACCGTGAAAAATATGCGTATGCAATATTGACAATTAGTGTGATACTCATATTGGGGGACCAATACTGTGATACAAGGGAGGACCAAACATGAACTCATGGAACGCCTGACAGTGTATAACGTAGGTGCGTTGCTCGTCAGAAACGAAAAAGCTGACAAATCTTCTCACCGTTTATTGTACTGACTATAACCCCGGTTTAATCGAGACAGTATGCTCCCAAATGCTGAGACGTCAAAATCGACACGGCGAAATCGCGACGCACGTGTTCCCACTGTGATGAAGAAAGAACTGGTCGCATCAGCATTTCCGTCTGTGTGTTTATATAGGCGACCATTTCCCAACAATTTTCGGTCAATCCTGGACTCCGGCCCCGGCAGCCGTTATCACCTGCGACACCATCTTCATCTGGAAGCCACCAACGAGTCCACCATCACTCAGTTCGCATCAGTGCATCATCGACACGCTGGATCTCCACGCTAATTTCCTTCATTTTATATCTTTTATTTCATGTATTGTGATACAACAAATCCCACAAGTTCATCCATCGAGTTTCGAGTTCGTGTTTCAAAATCGTCTCAGTACCTTCTGAAAGTGCCTAACGAGGAACCCGTCTAACACGGAACCTACAAAACGCGGAACCTGTCTAATGCGAAAACCGTCAAACGCGGAACCTGTTTAAAGCAACATCCGTTATACGTTAAAGAAAAAAAGTAATAATATCCACTGAAATTGCATGATCAAAAGCATGCATACTCGTCTTTCTTCATATCATCTAATGCTCCTTGAAGGTCTAATGCCTTAATGCTATATGAAATTCAGCGACTCAAAGTTGAAAATCAAAAAAACAGCGAAATTGCTTATTGTAATCCTATGCACCTCGATCGCGTTTGCAAACAGTCGAAAGTCGTAATGGCCAAAAGAGACACTGTTTGAAACATGGCGCAGCCATCTCCAAATGCAAGGTTATTCAAAGGCCGAAGTTACTGGGACATTCATGTGCGATAAAATGCATAAAAGACTGCAGGAAGCGCCACAAAAAGGTACATACCTATCGGCGTTGTCTACATGTGGCCCGGCGATAAATTTTTATTTGATTTAATAGTGCGAGTCGATTGTGGTAGCAACTGCCTTCCTACCGCCCTCCATGCGAAATATTGATACTTCACCTTTCTACTGTCGTGTTTTATTGCCTTGCTTCGAAGTCAGCATCAGCAGCGGATCGTGTATAATTTTCATATAGGCATAAACAAAAAATACATGCGAAACTTGCAGTTTTATTATCAAATTTTATTTAAATTACAATATATTAAGTTAAGTTATTAGGTTAAGTTAGATTAAGTTAGGTTAAGTTAGATTAAGTGAGGTTAAGTTTGGTTAAGAAGGACAAGTTAGGTTAAGTTGGGTTAAGTTTGATTGAGTTAGGTTCAGTTAGGTTATGTTATGCTCAGGTTAAGTTAGTTTAAGTTAGTTAAGTTAGGTTAGGTTAGATTCTTCTTCTTCTTCGTTCACCCGCCTTGTCGCTGACCGGACATAGGCCAGTGGCCGGTCTTTCTTCCAGAATTTTCTGGATAACTATGCGTATATTAACTCCCTTTGGGCAGGTTGCTAGGATTTACACCTGGAAGTTACGTTAAATTATGTTAAGTTAGGTTAAGTTAGGTTAATTTAGGCTAAGTTAGGTTAAGTTAGATTAAGTTAGGTTAAGTTAGGTTAAGTTAGGTTAAGTTAAGTAAGGTTAAGTTAGGTTAAGTTAGGTTAAGTGAGGATAAGTTAGGTTAAATTTGGCTATGTAAGGTTAGGTTAGCTTTTTGCATTGTTCTCACATGCAATGAAAAAAGGCAAACAAACATTTCCAATTTTATATCGAATTATTCTACATATACGATCGGCAATCACTGATATTGTGAATCAATAATGTCGGTGCTTTCATGCCTAATTTATAGGTATGCCAGACTCTTTTAAATCCAGCAATCCATCCAATAAAAAAATAGATAAAATACAACGATTAAATTTGATGCGCACGAATCTGAAGTTACCCATTATTTTAATACAATTCGTAAGATTTTTTTGAGACTTTATTTTTTAGTGTTTAAACATATATAAATTATTTTAATACAATTAATTCGAAAGATTTTTTTCTGATTTTATTTTTTAGTGTTTAAACATATATAAAGTATATAAAGGGGGCACACAGGGATGTTATTGTGCAGATTACGACGTCCAATTGGCCCTATAAAGACATTTTACGAATGCACATTGTGTGTGATGTATATACGTCCGGAATCGAGATGCCGAAAGGCGCAGTAAAAATATGCTCCTTCGAACCCACGTGCATTTTGGTTGGTGTGCGTAAGTGTGTGTTTTCGGAAGCTAGGCAAGGTTGGCAGGTGAAATCAAAGGTCGCGGCTGTTGCGGTCATAAAAGGGGATCTTTTATTGGCTAAAATTGGCAAAAACCAACACATTCAATATCCTCAGGAAAACGATAAAATTTAAATAATAACTTTACTTCAATTTCTATTCTCTTTTAAATCGCTTGGAACTGGAGAATATTTTAGAACAAATTAGAGGCGATTACCGTTGGAAAAATACATGTTTTCATGATCGTACTAAATGTTTTTATTTGTTTTTACTAATGGTATGGAAATTACATAGAGTTCATATAACAATAAAACCTATAATACAATGAAACCTATCGCATACGGAATCCAACCGAAGGTGTGAATGGTGAATGGAATCATGGGTGTATCCACATATGTTGAATGGGAGCCTGAGACCTCCCTTGGAATCTTGTAATTTTGTTCTTTTTTATCGATTTTATCGCAAGTTGTACCAATATTTTTTTTTTGGATTTGTGTTTGTCTTCTAAAAAGATATTCGCCTGTTCCGAACGTGCAGGCTCCGATCACGGCAATGGGTATATCGGTTGGTTGGTGTAGCTGATGAGACGCCTGTCTGTTTTGCTCCCAATACGGTGCAATGAGGTTAAAACCTCTATCGCGATTGTTTTTTATTTGTTTTTTTTAATCCATAGGTTTTTAATTTAAATACTGCATTATGAATCTATTTTTTTATTCAAACCTTTTAAGATTTAACTGAATTATATATTCACTAGACATTTAAATATTTAGAAAATAGGACAATAATGCATAAATGTAATTAAAAATATGCAATCTAAAAAAGTACGGCCGCGATGGAGGTTCGAATCATCGGATACAAAACAGACAAGCGTTGCAGCAGCTACACCAACCAACCGATATACCGATTGGCGTAATTGGAACCTATACGTTCGGTGCACGGTAAAATGACTCTCGAAACAAATGTTTAACAATTATTTGCTTGGAAAATGCGTCCTGGGATTTTCACCATAATTTTTTTAAAACATCTAGAACTTTTGGTTTTGAAAATTTCATTTGACAGGGCAACGTTTCGCAATTGATGTTGTTGTATTGCTTATCAAGTTGATTTTCATGTGCGAATATTGAGTTGTTTTTGACAAGTTCCTTGTTCTGTGTTAACTGCTTGAGTTGCGCTAATTTTGCGATTGGTGATGTGTTCCGATGAGTAGATTTTTATAGATGTGAAAATTTTCCTAGGTGTGAATTTTTAATGTGATTTTTATGTGTGAATTAATTGTGAATATAGTGATGGGTGTCCATCTCGGGACTTGAACCCCGTCCGACTGCGTGGTAGACCAATGCACTACCACCTAAGCTGCTCATCAATTATAGGTAGAAATAGAAATAAAAGAAGTAATATTTATTTCAATTTTCTACATAATCTAATTATTTCTATGCATTATAAAATACATAAAAAACCTCACACCATAACGGAACAATTTCAGCATTCATAAAAAGAATATTAATATGAATGAAGGCCCATAAGCCGTCGTCTTATTGCGAGATTTTGCAGTTTTATCAGAAAGAGGACGAGCACACAATTGTAATATTATACAAGTATTACAAATACGCTACAAGCATAAGCATAATCTAACGGGTTAGATTTGTCAGCGAAATAGCACTCGTGCATATGTGTACATATGTGTGGGCGGGTGCAATGCGCGTATGTCATTAAAATGTGAGCAATATTTCCCTGGTTAAACCGCATATAATAAGAGGGCTGGAATAAGGCAATGTAAACAATATGCGAACGTGAGCACAACCACCACCACCACCACTGCCACCCCCGCCCATCTACCCGGCACCGTCACTGAAGCTATCATGTTGCCAGGCAGGGCGCATTTAAAGCCGCCCCCGCGGATTATTAAGTTTGCAGACTGGTGTCGACAAAGGGTGTGAGGCAGCAAGCGGCAGGCATTGCGCATGGTAATTCGGCGGATATGTCGACACATGTCAAGATGAATTGCAATCTGTGTGCGCTGACATCACTGACAAATCATTATACACCGATTTCCGTGGCGCACGTGGCGGTCACGTGCGTCCTTATCTTGTTCCCGAACCCTCTAAGCGACCCCCCTCACATCCACACATCTACACATCGATCTGTAGTTGCATACTGGGCGATATGTTTTATCTTGAACATGTTCGAGAGACGAACGGCGTGAGGGCAGAGGTCAATTGCGTCCGTTCGTCCGGAAACAGGAAACATAAAACGACGGTGTTTGGGTCATCGGAAAAATAGCGGCACTTGTGGGGCGCTAAGTTAATTTCCGTTGAGGTCGACAGTAAGTGGTGTTGACTTGTTAAAAGGCCGAGTCGGACGCGTCGCCCGGGGGCGTCTAACCAAAACAAACGGCCACTTACGAAGCCCTACCGCAAATACTACTTTGTGTTGGCCGCCAAACAAACTGTGCTTGGGCTGGTTCAGAGGCGGATTTATGAAAACAATCATAGGCTCCTCTAAAGGGGGTTTACTAATGGGGGTCACAAAAGGAAGTCCTCGAAGGGAGTTATCTAACGGGGACCTCTAAGAGGTCTTGTTAAGTTGGTATCCCATAACAAGTTCTATGAAGAGGTCATTTTATAGTAATTTGCATGGACGGGATACGCCATAGACTGACTCTATAAGGGATTTTCTATAAGTGAAAACTACGAAAGATGTAAAATAGCATTCTAAAAGCATATCTTCTGAGAAGACTTTTCAAATAGGAATTTCTCTTGGTGCGTAATTGAGCTCTCTAAGATCCTTCTATCCAGCTTCTTCTGAATGAATCGTCTAGAGAAAATCTCCTATTGGCGCCCCCTTGGTGTCATTCTCTAAAAAGCTTTATATCAAGATTTTAAGCCCTTAATTCTCCGAAGGAAGGTCTCTTAGTGAGTCTTAGAGAGTCTAAGTGAGTCTTCTTTATGAAACTGTTCAAATGTTATCTCCGTTATTATATAGTATTGATCCATGCACAATAGATCATAGTTGGTCGCAGTGCTAGTGGCGGTCAACGCCACTAGCCAAGAATTAATTTAAAAAAAAAATGAAGCTGTCATATTTTTTTCTCTTACTCCTTGTATTGGACCTTTTGACTGGGAGCTCAATTTAAGGTAGTATCTGGGTGTACAATTCAATTTCAACTTCTAAACTTGGCACCTTCCAATATATCCTCCTCCGATCTTCTAAAAGCTGCTAACTACGTTGGTCTGATATATGGCTTTTCCGTGTGGAAATATACATAATGTGTATAAGAAGGAAACCCCGTAGTAAGTCTAATCCATTATAGACTCCTGGAGACAGATGACCACTTTTCATCTCGGTAACTTTTAAGGGCATCTTTTGGTCATACAAACAAATATTAGGTATGATAAGGAGGTTCTTCAAAGTCTAGTCATCTGCAGAAATAGGAATAAGATTTTCTTCAAGGGTCTATTAAGAGATTTTCTGATGATAAGACTCCTGACCATATTTTTCGAATGGCAATATTCTAAATAGATCTATTTTAGGAAGTCTTCTCTTTCTCCGACTTTTCATACTCCAACCTATCGTCAACCTCTACGTCAGATCTTGCAAATACGGTCTTCTTAGCATGACCACTGACAAGGTTTATAACGTTTATACGTGTTTTTAGAGTATCTTGCACTGTAGATCTTCTAATAGGGGTACGAATCTCATTAAGTGACTATAGTGGTCTTCTTCAAGGAGGTGAAGCCTTCTTTTCCTTTCATTACTGGTGATACAAGTGAATTTGACTCATGGTTTCTTATAATTCTGGAGAATGATTCCTTACAATTATTATTATTCTTTCATCATAACTAGTTTTCATTTTTGGCAATTTTGTCAAGGGGTACCCCTTGTCATATTTCCAAAAATCGATAAAAATCGTCCAACGCCGATCGGGATGAAACTCACAGGGTATTACCTTATACCTTATATACCTTATATACATATCTTATATATAAATATTCATCTTAATTAGTGTTTAGCCCATCGTGACCATTACAATATTTTATGTTCTTTTGCAGAAATCCATCTAAGATGATTTCTAATTGAACTCATTTATTCGGACTTCTCACTGTTATCGTATAAAAAGAATTTTCTAGTAGACTATAAATCTTAGAAAATCTATATACCGGCTTATTCCAAGACAACCCTTGTAAGAAAGACTTCTTTAGACCTATCATTAAGTCCGCAATGTTATGTAATAAGTAATCATCTTTCGAGATCCCATAAATATACGCAAATACCTGTATGTATATTCTGGGAGTTCATACATATCTAATAGTTAATCCGGCTCTGAATTTGTGTGTTCCGCCTACAATGTACGGATAGTGGTTTATGCGACTGTCACAAATCACGCGCGTTTGTTGAAAACACACAATTCCTTGGCGAGTGCAGCAGTCAACGGCCAGAACTTAACCACGACGCATAGTGGGAGTTTACATCAAATTAAATCAAATTAGCTGACGCTACGCTACAGATTTTAGTGTATGGTTTCCAAGCGCGTTTTCATTGCTGCAACTTTTGGACGTGATCTGGCAATGCATTTAAGGTTTTTGCTTGGAATATTACCGCTGTGATCTTAGCGCAACAAAATAATAGGGCTAGCACAACTTTTTAAATGGGGAATTACATGGGAAAGTACTAATTTTTGAACCGAAAGTATTGACCCAGTGAAATTAACACCGTTTGTTGCAAATTGAAAGACAAATTCATTGGTGTTAAGCACTTGAAGATTGCTCAAGTTTAACTATATAAACTAGGCAAATGAAAATTTAATTATTCCCATAAGGTATACATTGGGACGACACTAAAATCCAAAAAAGGCTTTGGCAGGAGGGTCGGGCGATTCTTTTTTTCACAGACTAATAGGCAATTTCATGACAATTCTAAAGCTGTTTCATTTATGAAGTTATATCGTCCTTTTCTAATTTTTAAGTGCGGTCTCTGTAAACCCTGAAATTTTTTCAAACACTAGAATTAAAAAGAATATGGTGAAACTGTGATTATATTAATGTTTATTAAACCGCATAACATATGTAAATTAAGAACATATGTACAACCGAGGTTTTGCCCGGAATACTTCGGTTTCTAAGCCAGTTGTTCGGTTTTCGTTTTTGTATCAAAACCCGCGGTTATCGAGTTTAGTATTATTCCAGAAGATATCCTAATAATGTGAAGATAATATAGATTAGGAAGGGAATCAAAATAATTTTCTGGAAGCTTGACAGGTCATAGGCCGATTTCCATCCATACATGTAAAGGCAAAAGACGATGTAGATGAATTATTTACAAGTGCACTATATCGTCCAGACAGGTGGCGCAGTGGTCTGGTCTATGGCTACTGACCACGAGGTCCCGGGTTCGATTCTCGGTGTGGATGCATAGTAAAGTGTATTCTTCTTCTTATCAATAGTATTAGCCTCTAATATGACTATTTGCATTGAAAAAGAATTGAAATGACCATAGTAGTCGATGCTCGATAAACTAAAAAAAGCTCACCATAGAATATAGTTGCACTTCCTTAGAGAATAATGTAATTTATACCCGATATGAATCTAACAGGTCATAATTATTCTCATAATAGACTCATGACAATTATGCCAACGTCAAATTTTTTCACCTAAGGCGAATAGATCAGAATCTACAATGTATAACATGTTTCTAATGACTGGAAAATGACGAAATGTTTTTTATATGGAAACAATCAAACTATTTTTGGCCATATCTTAAAAATCGGAAATTTTCTTGTAGTTTATATGAGTCATTTCATTTTACAATGGCTTTTACGATAGAATTGCACGGGTCAAAAACTACCAACATGCAAATTAAATAAATAAATCACGCTAAGAATATTTATAGCTATCCTAAGGTGTTAAAGGATTTAATCATAATATCACAATATTGATAAAAGTGATATGTGCCATTATGCGATTCGACGAAAAGCCGGAAGGCAATTGGCACAACAATTCGCAGGCTCCGCAGACGTCCGGCAAACATCGAGACAAGATATATAACAATACCAATAACACATCAGAGCGATTCCAGAGCATATCCTTCGAATCCCAACACGTACAACGTCCTGACGTCTCGTCGAAGCATCCTTCCGGAGAAGGTCTACGCCCGCAAAGGCATTATAGATTCCATCCGAGTTTTTGAATTCAATTTTCGGAATCGTAATCCTCCAATACTTCGCCGCCGTCATCGTCGCCGCCTCTGCCTCTGCCTTCGGAAAGACCAGCGAGGGCGAACAGAGCACCATTGGTCAGTTGCATTTCAAATTCAATTTTTATCCTCCCGAGATAGATTCCGACAAAGATAGGTACAAGAGATATGTGTGCACTGGGGGGTCAGCTTGCCCTCTGGCCAACATATCCAAGATGTGCAGCTTCCAGCAGCTTGTAGCAAAGGGAGCCGGACACCATCCCGATGCTGATGGGGTGTTTGGCATATGCGAACGCGTGCTTGGGTGTGTGCAAATGTGTATGGAAATGAAACTTGACGTAGACTTTGGCTACGTATTCCAAAATCACTGCCGATATCCGCACCTGTGACCAAGCCACACAAGGCCGGAGACAGGACCCTCGCTGACTAACCGCGATGTGTAAGATCAACCTCAACTTACTGCCCTCAAGCTTATATGCTAATATTAACAGGAATATTTGCCAACTAGAATTTTGTAATATAGCTTAACGTATTTTGTGGGTAGTTTGAGATTGTCTATGGTTAATGATCATTACTTTGCCAAGTCTCTTCACGTGATATGGAGTTTGTAGCTCACACAGTTCTCGAGATATATTGATTTTACGATTTTTGACCAATTTTTGACTAGCTCCGATCCAGATGAAACTGATAGGGTATTGTTTCAGATAGTTTCTGCGGGACATCACAAAATATTGGGTTTGTCGCTCATATAGTTCTCGAGATATGTTGATTTTACGATTTTTAACCAATTTTTGACTAGCTCCGATCCGGATGAAACTCACAAGGTATTATTTCAGATAGTTTCTACGGTACCTCAGAAAATATTGGGTTTGTCGCTTATATAGTTCTCGAGATATATTTATTTTACGATTTTTGACCAATTTTTGACTAGCTCCGGTTCGGATGAAACTCACAGGGTATTATTTCAGATAGTTTCTACGGTATCACAAAATATTGAGTTTGTCGCTTATATAGTTCTCGAGATATATTTATTTTACGATTTTTCACCAATTTTTGACTAGCTCCGACCCGGATGAAACTCACAGGGTATTGTTTCAGATAGTTTCTGCGGGACCTCACGAAATATTGGGTTTGTAGCTCAAATATTTCTCGAGATGTATTAATATTTTTCTAATCCGTTTTGTGCAGCTATCGATTATACTTTGTGATATAACATATTTCATGCATTTATCGGTTGTTTTCATACAAATCACCGCACATACACTTTATCTCTTGCACATATTACGTAAGATGTACATATTATCATCCCTGTAACACCTTATCTTCGTCGAAGTCGCTATCAGTGTCTCTATCAATATCTGTGCTCCGGTCAACCAGAATGATCGACTAGAATAGTCTAGACTGGCTCCATTTACAATTCTCCAACTTATGCCATTAAATATAAACAGTGAAAATAGGCTTATTGCAGGAATAAATAATCATTGAAACAATTCATGAAATCATGAAATAATTTCCTACAGAAACAATAAAATGACAGAAATTCTCAATTATTTAGTTATGAATCCATTAGAACGAATTAAGAAAAAATGTTAATCACGGTAATAAGTTTAGTTTATGAAATATGTGCAAGATATAAAGAGTATATATGTTGATTTGTAAGAAAACAACCAATAAATGCATGAAATATGTTGTACAACAAGGTATAATAATAAAAAGGAGAATAATTTGATATATGTGACATATTGTTCGATTGTCGGATAAGTGTGAAAAACCCCTATTGAAGTTCAGATTCAAAATTGGATAAAACAGTTAATTTTAAAAACAGCATAAAAGAGTTTCATCGTAATGGGATTGCAATAAGTTTGATACCATGAGTAAGTAGAAGAATTGGGGAGCATTTTGATGATTGTTTCATCTTTATACCTTCATATTTAGTATGAAAAAGCTTAAGCAAAAGAACTCCTTGAAAATTGCAAAACGTGCACGCGGTCGTTTTTGGACACTGTGTGGCGCAGTGGTATGGTCGATGACCTCTCTTCATGAGATCCCGGGTTCGATTCTCGGTGGGGATGCATATTAAAGTGAATTCTTCTTATCAATAGTCTTAGCCTCTAATATGACTAATTACATTGAAAAATAATTGAATAGAGCTAATGACCATAGCAGTCGATGCTCGGGAAAATCAAATAATAATAAAAAAAAACGTCATCATCCAGTTTACACGCAGTCACTCAGTCAGCTCGACACCGAAAATCGTCACCGAAGTCCACCAACAGCGAGCCCGTCATCAGCTGCCGGCACCAGAGAGTCCGCCGTCTCCGAGAGTCCACACAGAGTCCCTCACCGGCCGTCTCCACCGACCACTCCGACGTTATCCACGACCTGCTCCGACGACAAGCACCTCCACCTGCTGCCTCCCTGGATCTCAACGCTAATCTCCTTCATTTTTATGTATATCATTTCATGTATTGTGGTAAAAAATAATAAAATCCCACATAATCTAATCTACACTCACCCTGACTTACTAAATTACTCCAGTCCTTATATGTCGTATTTATATAAGTTATTCAAGCTCAGTGATTGTTAATTCAGATCTACAAAAACCAATACATACACTCGAAATTTTCACTCCTATTTTCCGAATGTCATTGTTTCCTTATTAGTATAGCCCCGATCGGATCTCTATCATAGAAGAACCCCGTTCGGATCTCCTTCCCAGAAATATTTTCATAACTCTTTCCTAATAAAAATGTTTGTTTAGAAACACAACTTATTTCCCTAATTTTGCCCATTTCTATTACACAATGTGCCGAAACGAAAGGTATTTTACACGTGATTAATTTTTATGGCGGAGCAAGTTGAATTAAGTTTTCGCCTAACCATAAATACGAACGACGGCGAGCGTGCAAAAATGAAACATTTTATACGCTTTTCCCCGTGGAGGCGGCCAAGCCGGCCGTCGCAACAAACCGAAATAAAAACGCTTTGATTTTTGGCGCATTTCTACTGCTCTCTCCCCCCCGCACCCATTCGGTGTCCCGTACAAAACGCACGACGGTGGCACTCGTAAGTTTTTAATCTGTGCTCAGAGTGAGGTCCTCGTTGCCACCGCCGTTAATTTTTACAGTTAGCAGTCGACAGTCACAAAAATTCTTACGCTGCCGAAAACGGAAACAAGTATAAACGGTGATAAATTTTTAGGTTCATTTTGATATTACAGACACGAGACCAGATGCGCGCACGAGGAAATCGCGACCAATCGAATGCGCACCCAGCACGGGCCCAATTGATTTGCTTTCGCGCGCGCCCCAAACGGAAACGCTGTAGGGCTATAAATATTCCTTGCAACTTTACAATGTGTTTGCTTGCTGGGTAATTTGATTTTTGCTTCCCCGAACTTTTGACACCGTACCAGAAGGAAGAAAAGTTCGACGCCCGTTTTTTTTTTCTGCAGCACTCATTTTTTGATTTACAGACATTTAAATTGGATTATTTTATTTATCATATTGTCAAAGCTGTAGAAATTAAAGAAAAGATTATTTTAGGCAAATTTCTTAATATGCCAATAATGTTAAATTTGTTCATTCTAAATGATGTTGACATATTTTCCGGGGTAAAATTTGGATAAGGAAGAGTAGCTTAAATTCGACGATAGCCTAGGATATGCAACCTGTCATGCCCGGCATTTTAATGTTTTCGAGATACAAAGCTAGTGGTTATCAAATATTGAACTTACAAGTAGAAGCAAGTCGCAGAAATGTTCATGCCTTTAATATTTTCAAACAATATATGATAGTACTGAATAAGGTAATTCAGAAATTGAACAAAATAATTACCAACTTAAATATAATCAGAACAATAAGAACTAGACAAGCACAAATAATAGCATACGCTGATGACGTTGTAGTAATAACAAGACACAAGAGCAAACTAGAAGAAATAGTTGAAAAATTAGAAATGGAAAGTAGAAACATGGGACTGAAAATAAACAGACAAAAAACAAAAATAATGATTACCACAGACAAATCCAGAAAGGAACTAAAAATTGGAACGGATAAATATGAAGTTGTCCAAAATTTTAAATATCTTTGAATCACATTGAACAATGAAGGAAAAAATAAATCAGAACTATAAGAAAAAATAAACAATGCAAACAAGGCATATTTCACTCATAAGAAAATACTAACAAGCAAAAGATTAAAGAATCAAACAAAAATCAAAATATACAAGACATTAATAAGACCAATGATGTTATATGCAGCTGAAACAATGACACTAACTAAACTACAAGAGGAAGAAATAAGTAGACTTGAAAGAAAAATAATAAGATATATAACTGGACCAATAACCACGAATGAGATAAAAAGAAGAGAGACAAATAAAGAAATGGAGGAAGAACTAAATGAAGACACAATTATTAAAAGAATAAAATACCAAAGGACAAGATGGCTTGGTCACATATGGAGGAAAAATGACAGCGAAACTGTCAAAGAAATAATGGGATGGCGACCCACCAGTAGACCAAGAAGAGGTAGACCCAAGTCTGTATGATTAAGCAAGGTGGAAAAAGACGTTGCAGCGATGGGAATAACTAATTGGAAAAGAAAAGTAAAAACAAACAAGAATGGAAAGCTCAAACACGATAAATTAAGTAACAAATAGAGAACATAGGGATTGATCACCCCTATATTAATATGATAAGCAAGCCTCACATGAGGTAGCGATACCCGAGAGGGTATCGCCTCTTAGCCCAACAAAAAAATGTCTCTAGCACATTTTCCCCATTTAGATTACCAAGGAAAATACTATTTTCTAAATCGTAACTATTCAAACCCTTAACTTATCGTTGTTCTGAAGGAAATTAAAAGACAAATTCATAGGTGTAATATAATTGACCGTAGCTCATGAAGAACTATTGAAAAATTACTTTTGAAATTTAAATAATTCCCATAAGAAATGCATTACACCGTTACAAATCACCTTCTCATTTTTTTTTTAGCCGAGGACTTCAATCTCCGTTTTTTCAGATAGGTGGTTGCAAATTTCAAGGCGAAGCTAAAAATAGCGCGTAATTATGTGTTATTTGTGTGGTATTTATTGTTATATTATTATTTGTTAAATATATAATATATAATCAGAAGGCAAGCACTCTAGCGATTACACCACGTAAGCGATATAGCTGAACGTTCTGTTAAAGCAATATAAAGCAATATAAAGCATACCATGCTAAATTTGTGGCAAACTTTGAAAATTATTTTTGAGCAAACGGCTCAAAACGGCATAAAATCCCGTTAACACAAGTTATTTCTATATATGTACTACACGTACAAAACGTTTCATTCAATTTGGTGGAGGACAATTGGAACACTCTCCTTGTAAGATCACGACGGTAAATAATTCCGTCAATTTGTAATATTCCAAGCTGATTTTCTTCTCTACAACAACTAGTCATCATAATTTTAGAAAACATTACAAAGAGAGAAAGAAAAAGCTTAAAATGTATTATCCTTTAATACACCATATAAGGATGGGAATATCAAAATAAATTAACACAAAGTGCAAATACGTTCGGCTAACTAGCTTCAACGCCAAACTTTCGAATAATTCGTTCATAATACGATGTAGTTAAGTGAACATATCTAAATCGAAATGCTTTGCGCGTAATACAAAATGGATTAAGTTTGTAATTGATGCTAAAATAAATGGTCGCGCGGTGATGCAGAACCGACGGATGAAAACTGCACTTTCCAGCAGCCTTATCCCCATCCCTTTTTCTTCACCACTGGATGCTGTGTGATCATCGTTGCTCATCGCTATGCGTTATCCAACAATCTAATTGGAAATGACTACACCACTTTAATCGTACATATGATAATCTGCGAAATTTCTATGCTGATCATTCTTCATTACAGGACCGTACTATCAAAAAATTTAATTTGTAACCATTCTTTTAACCACTCGTTAAAATCTTTTTTTGAAGAGCATACATCAATTGACAGACATTGAAATAAAAATCAATTCAGAAATTTAGTGTGCTCCGCCTATTTCATAAATACATTTTTATGCATGATATGTTTTTTGTTGTAAAATTAACAATATGATGATTTTTAACTGAAATGGGGTTGTATCGAAACCTAGAAAGATATTAGACAGAGATTTAAAATGAAGAGAAATAATACGTCCCTGTAAGCAAGCATATGTAGACAAGGAAAGATTGGTAACGGAGGAACCTATCAGCCACCCTCTCAGTTCGCGCTAAAAGCCTTTTGGATATTACATGTTAAAATGGGGGTAAGTAATTCGATTTGTGCTTGGCGTTCGAGCAAGCAACGAAACGAGTAAATGCTTCTCGAATGAAACGACAATAGAAAAATCTTCATGCACGAGTGGCAGAATAAAGTGAACATGCGAATATGAAGAGAAACAAGCAACAAACATAGTCCAACACCCGGTAATGACATCGCGTAATAAAATATTTAATTAACTTGCAGAACGATTGAGTATTAAAAAGTATTATCGAACCGATTGTTTTATATCAAATGTATCACATTTTCAAAATGCTTTAATCTCTTAAAGTAATTCTGTCACAATCATCTTCTGGATCTTGTCTTTTTCTGGATATTAATAAGGAATGTTATGTTCTTTGGACGGCAATTTGAATGAAATTTTAATAAACATATAGAATAATTTATATTCAGAATGTAACCTGAAAACAAATTATGTTCAAGAATAAATAGTGAAAGTTGCAAACCACATTAGGACCGCCGATATATCAACTTTATTATATTTATAATATACAATGATATATAAACATGAAATATTGACCTTATCACAAGTATTGAATTACTGCGGCCATCGCTGTGGCATATGTGGCATCCCTTCGAACCAAACTCCTAAACTTAAGTCCAGCTGGCGCCTCAAGTCAAAAACTAGCCAAAACATGGGAGAAAACTCAATATATATCTTGCCACATTTTCATATAATAACTCCACAATGGAATATTGTATGAGAAAAAGGAAAGAAAAAAGCTAAAGAATATATAGCTTGCTAAACATTTTTGCTTCTTAGTTTCGGATTCAATTCGGAGCATGTATTAAATTTTGTACAACATGACTGTACAAAATTTGTTGGTTAATCAAGACAATTATCTTCAATACTTTGTACATATTCGAAAGTATGATAACAATTTCAATGTACTTTTTGATTTCATTAACATTTGAAAACACATGAAACGTGCGAAAATGTGGTCCTTCTCATTTTCCTCTATTACTGATCATTCCTTCTGTTAGATTCCTTTTTGCGAAGACTTTTTATATTATCGTCAGCTTTATCTTTCGGTCGTTTTATAATTGTTTCGTTGCTGTAAATCGTTTTGGTTAGAAGATTCTAGTTTATGTTCGATTCTGGTTATGGATCTGTCATTTTCATTGGGAAGAATTACCCGAAAGCTTCGATTTGTTTCTTGTGTATGACCTCTGTTTTAAAAGTTTAACAATTCATTAAAAATGTAAACGAGTAACAAATTTTATAGTATATAAAAGTGTATTTATGGGGTAAAACTAAGTTACTACTGACTCTCTGTATGGAATTGTTTTTTAGTAATCCTGAATGACTGCAGCCTATCTCATTGATACAAGACAGATTGAGACGTTAAAATGCACTTTTAAAAGTGTTTTGGAATATAATTATAAAATTTGACAATGCCTCCTGTGAGGTTTGAACTCACGACCCCTGGTTTACGAGACCAGTGCTCTACCACTGAGCTAAAGAGGCACATGGCTGATTTGTTTAACATAATATAATACGAAGAACATTATTTTCCATTATCCAAATACATTTTACTCAAGGTGTAAGTGATAAAAAACAATGTACAATGTCAGAACAATGTCTTTTTTGTGATACAGCTATTTATCAGTAACACTAGATTTTTAAGTGCTCTCAGTTTAATTAGCATATAGGCCAAACTCTGACATCCTAATAACACACCCTGTTATACACCAAAACCCAAATACTCCCCATCAACATGCGGCATATCGAACACCAATAAAAATTCAAAATTAACCCAATTAATTAGGCTATACCGCTGTGAATTTAGTAAAAATCCGAGGAAAGAATTTTGTCAGAGATTTCCATAAGAAAAAAATAAAAAATAAAATTTCAGCGTACCCCTTCTCCTTTACACATGTTGTTTATATGACTCAAATGAGTACAAATTTTGCGAGACCCATTTTTTTGACTCAGTGCAAGTGCCCTAAACGGACGGTTAAAATTTGAATTTTCTATTGATATAATTGCAAAGAAAAATTTCAATTAAAACTAAAAATTACTGGTTAATTTATTTGCAAAAAACTCATTTATAATGGTAGCGGTGCATCTTAATGAGTTCTTTATTTTGGTACTAGTTTCAATGCACCATCTATCACTATCTCTTTATTTAACTCTTTCTCCTATCTGCACCGCCTCTATCGTGATTTTTTTTTCATCAGCATATTCTTCTCTGAATTTGCAATAACTTTTGTTTGAACGTCTTGAGGCACCCTCGTCTAGTTTCGGAGAAAACCGAGTAAATATGTCCTCTTATGGACGGATCAATTGAAAATTCAAACTTTAATCGTCTGTTTAGAGCAGTTGCGTGAACCGGGATGAATAATGGCGAAGGTCAAATATTTTTGTTTTGCTGTTTAATCATTTTCGGTATGTGCGCGCCTGGCCCATGATGAGAACAATAAAGTGTTTGTTAGTGAATTATGCATCACGGGCAGGATG
>WSZQ02000004.1:3411806-3426048 GCA_019419845.2 Weissflogia rhopalogaster | reverse complement strand
TTCCATTCTACTCACTCTCTCCTCAAACCTTACAACCCTGCTAACCGACTCCCATTTAACAGACATTCTCCCTATCTGTTGCATTACAATATACCTAGGAGTAGATCTTTCGAGGCCTAACATATCTTTGATGAACCTCGTTTGTCCTCTCTCTAATGCTTTCCATTCACACAGTCCCCACACTTCCATACCATACAACAGTCTCGGCCAGTCTTTACTTATTGTAATATTAGAGAAAGTTAAAAGGTTTTTTATGGCTCTCGACCTTGCAGAAATTCAGACAATTGCTAGTGTTCGAAAATACGCTTGTACTTCAATTAGTTATCTCTTGCACTCATCTTTGATACTTTTTACTGCAATGAGAGAATGCCACCCGCACACAAAAGTTAGGTACATTTTTCCATCCCCATACTAGTATTCCCCCCGCCTGGTATAGAGCTATGCGAAATAGAATAAGAATACTCTGTTAGCCATACAGAGGCGTCTAGCTATAGGAGTAGCAAGAGCGTACCGGATGATTTCCACTGATGCCGCACTTGTCATTAGCGGAATGATTCCCATCGAATGGCAGAATGCGCAAATACCTGGTCCGCTAAGCAGGCAAACCAAATGACAACTGCACAAAGTCATCGAAAGAAAACCATTGACAACTGGCAAACCAGGTGGGACCAGTGCGAAAAGGGTAAGTGGACGAAACGCCTCATTCCGCACATCCAACCTTTGGCTAAATCATGGCGAAATAGAGCGGTGGAATTCACAGCTCCTCACGGGGCACGGATGCTTCGGTGAGAAGCTCAGAAGAGTGCGCATTCTGTGAAGAAACTGTCACAGCTGAACACACCTTCTGCAACAACATGGGATCACCTTAAAGATGCAAACATAAGACGGCTAACACCGGCCACTGTAATTCAATACATACTAGAAGTCAAAAAGCACTGGTATACTGTCAGCAGGTGCATTAAGCAGGTACTAACAGCGAAATGTGAAACGGAAAATATAGCGACATCAGAAATCGGATACGCTATGCAACCTATTAACCAATTGTAACTGACCTAGGCCCCTCTGATATACCCGAATGGGCAGTCCCGGAGGTGGAGAAGAAATTTACATTATGAGGTAATGGGTTGAGCACCAACTGAGTCAGCTCGCCATCTTATTTTCAGAAAGGCCACTTGTTCCGGTCAGCATAACGCCGGCAACGCCTAAAAAAAGTTAATATTGTAAAAATTAGGAATATTTAAGTTTCGTTTTGGAGTTTTTCGTTTAATAAAATCATTCTTGATATGAACCAGCTAGACGAAAGCCTTGTTCTAAACTTGATAGACACTGGTTTGGACAGAGCTCGGTTTAACTCCCACGTTAAGGTACCTCGATCTAGTGTTGCGTTTTTAAGTTGAAAGACTTAGAAATAATTCATACATACCATCCGGACTCCGATCCACAACAGTTGCATCACGATAAAAACTCCGAATGTTTTTCCTCCAGGAAACTAGATAAATAAATATAATTGGATTCGGATAAATAAAAGGTTGATGCAAGTTTAAAACAATGTATCACTGAGATAACTCGAGGAATAAAAGTGCGCTGCGCAAATTTAAATTGCATCCCTGATATCGACAGCAAATCAAACGCCAATCTCCCGAGTGACAGGCCGCTTAACTCTGTCCTCTCTGCCTATTCTCCGAGTCCCCGCCGCCACCGTCACCGCCATAGCCACTGCCACCTCCCAATACCGTCGCATCGCCCATCATCATCAACATCGCATCGAACGCAGGCGATCAATACTCATTGTCGAGTCGCACTTAAAACTCGTCCACCCCTTTTCAGAATCAGTTTATTAATGCAAGGCTAGTCCCGTCGCTGTCATTATCTCTAATCGACCTAATCGACTAGCGCAAGCGTTCGAAAATAGGATTACTTATTTAAACCGACAGTCTATTAACAGTGTAGATGTATGAATATGCGTGTTTGAGTGAGAATGTATAAGTGTAAGTTTATATGTGCAAACGTGATAAAATTGCTTTTTCTACAAGCACATATTTTCAACTGTATTCCGAAGGGGTACAAATATTCCGTTAGTCGCTGTTTGAAGTCGAACGACTGCGCAAAGCTTCGTATTACGCTGTGCCTAAACAATTTATTAAATTAAAGCGCACGCGAAGTTATGTCATCAATTTTGTATCGTGTTAACCTGATCCTTGTTACCATACTCTCATAATTTATGTCATTTATGTAAATTATGCAATAAACTGTGTCAAATTAATTGTAACGAAATATTTTTCCTTTATATAAATGATGGAGTTTCATATGTATGTCTTGTAAATATAAATTGAAGAAATGTTATATCACAAAGATTTTATTGTAGATACTATCTAAAATTTCCAGAAGTTTGAAAATATTTTAGAAGATATTTATAGTAGAGACAAGAAAATATGTTTCATAAAAAGAAAACAATTTTACTTGGGGATAAGAAAGAATAAATTTGATGACAATTGCAAGTGGTGTAGAAAAAAAATATATATAGCGAAAAAAATTGCAGACACTTGGTATAAGGTTATCTAGACAATTATATGCTACTGATATTTTACTAACAATTCATTGAGACATTACAATTTTCAAGGATAAATTGAGGAATTTTTGAGGCTAAGTCTCGTTACAAATATATATATATTTTTTAATTGCTATCCACATTGCAAACATTAATAAAGCGGTGACACAGTCATGTGTCCACCCGAATGGCACTGTGATGATTGTTCAATGCCTATTATCCGAAAGTTCATTGAATTGAATCCCGACGGATGTAGACCAAAATTGAATCTTCCTTTAATCAATTGTTTTAGTCTCTAATGACGTGGGGCAATTTGCGACCCGGTAAAACATTGGCATTTTTTATTGACTCGACCATAAAAAAGGTTGCTCATCCCTCGCGGTTCTCCGAGTAACCCATTTACTAACTTTAAGTGACCATATGGGGGATGACATCGGCGTCGAAATCAATCCTGTATTGTGGTTAATTTTGCTTTACATTGAAAAAAAAAGTTTACCGTAGTCAACGCAAAAGATAAATAATGAAAAAATGCAATTGTTAAGTGTGTAAAAATATAAAGAAGTTGTAAAAAATGCAAAACTAGAGAAACACATTACAAGCATTGTGTGCTACCAGTAATGTGGTGTTTGTGGGTTAATATCCGGTCGGAACCACTATCATTTTCCCTTCCAATTAAAGAAATTCGTGATAAATATTTGTAATTACCGACCAATGATTGTGTTCAAACTAATATGCCAATGATAACTTTGTGGACTGGCACTGATTGTTTTGAACAGAAAAAAGAGCTAGCTACTTCCATAATAATTCACATCATTGACAGATTTAGACGTTAAGATAGAGCAATAGTGCAGACATGAAACCGAATATAATTCTAATTTGATTGATCTCAATCAGAGAGAAATTAAGTGGGAGCGAGCGTAAACACAGCGCGTTCATTTGGCCAACAGTACTGGCAAGGCTGGGCAAGGAGCGAGCGCGCACAGATCGTGTCAAACGTAATTAGGCATTTCCGGTGGTTAAACGTTTGAAATTGGTAGCGCATAGAGAAGCAACGCACATTGCACGCTACTATGTTTGTCCTGATTATGATCGTCGCATGCGTAGCAACGCCATTGCCGCCACCGCCGCGCCGCCACTGCCGCCGCCAACGTGTGTCGGCTTTGACGGCGCGTCCAGCCGCGTCGCTATGTTGTTCGTTTGGAGCCGTGTGCAGCAGCACAGCACGCACGTGTCATTCCTCATATTTAACTGTTCATCATTTACGCGCTGCCGACGCATTTCAGTAATTAATCTCTTGTCGTGTTGATGCGTGCCATATTTAACAAGATTATGTGATGAAAAAACTCTAGCAGAACACTGTCAACCATTAGCTAAATTAACTCACAAATTAGAGAATGATTTAGTATGTTTTATACAAAATGCATTTACCATTTCTACATTTATTTCTGCAAGTAATTATGAAAACATATGATAGTAAACCACAATAGAATGAAACATTGTTGCAAACAATTCCTTATGAAATATATCCATTAAACCCATAAAGCGGTTTCCAAACTGTATATAGCTTCCCTCACTTTTATATATTTTTACTTAAATGTTGATTGTTGGTTTAGAACCGGCAGGAGGCATTATTTTCTTTATTAAGCACATTACAATTGCTGACGAAATTCGTTAAATGATAAATGGACAAATTAGTTTTGCAGTGAAACTATTTTTTAAATATAACCCATTGAGGCTGTATGCACGTTGTATCCGGTTCGAAGGACCGAAATGTATACGCACAAGCGACTTATAGTACATTGTGTATGAGATCACACCTATTTCGCCAGGAGTCTGAGGAATTGTCACTGCAAGTGAAAAAGTTAATAATCTGCACTCTATGCCAGTTGTTCACAAAACTGTTTCTACGAGTATTATGTGCGCAAATAATAATTTCTTAATTAAAAACGTACTGAGATATGTACAAAGTACACCATGAGTAATAAAACGAGGTTATTAGCCCACGAGTTGTAAATTCACGGGGCCCTACTTAAAGAGCTTTACTGAGTACCCAAGCAGAATAATCGTACCACACCAAAAGTACGGGTCTGGCGTATAGAAATGACGGTGAAGGAGGATAAAACTTATTCAAGCTGACGCTGGTTAGAAATTGACTTTATTCCTATATATTTGAGCTCACGAGAGAGGGTAGTCGCCTTGGCGTATGCGCAGCTTAACAAGCGGCGGTGCCAACTTAAAATGTTAAGGTCTAAATCTCTCTCACAGAGGTGTTTTTATTATATTTTCAAATTTGAAATGGTGACGCTATTTTGTTGCATATCAAGGGTTATACCTAAATAATGTAGGTAAGCGTAGTGTCCGCCGTAAACGTTGTAAAACGGTTTTCATGCCAATAAATCTAACGCCAGACTTAAGCGAACATCGCTATAAACGTCAGCGTCTGTTAGGTAAGCCACTGCAATGTATATGTATATATTATATTTATTTTATTACTTTTTTACATATTTTTTAGAACTATTGCAAGGTTATGACAATAATCAAATGGAAATTGATGATGAAAATCCCAATTTGTATGGTTAAAAGTGCTATCGCCTTTTTTTCTAGTTCACCTTGAAATTTTTGGAATTTCCAACATGGAACATAAACATTTACACATATTTGTAGCAATAATTTATACAAAATAAGATATCAATTAAATATGATTATATATGTATTCGCGATATAAATGATTTATTAATATCCCTATCTGATGATAATTACCGCATTAATCAATTAAAGCGATCCGTTTGCGCACGGGTAATTTGTAAAGGTGAATGCATGGGTGGATATGTGGCTGTTTATGAGTATGGTGGTTGAGTGTATATGGGTGCGTGTGTGTATATGTATGTTTGCGAATGTACTCGCGAATGCGACACGTTGAATGTCGAAATCATTAGCATTAACGATTTTCTGGCGAGAAGATGTCAGCGGAATTAGATCAATGCGCGCGTGTTCAACAACCGCCGTGCCGGTTGCGGCGTAATTATGCCGAGAATGAAGCGATCGACTACTGCCGCCCCCCATCATACTACACATCTATGTATTCGTATAGGCATCCATACATTCACATCAACCAATCCCAATCGCCACCAGCGATTATATTAATATGTTCTTAACATTTCTAGTTTAGAGCTAAAATTAATTATCTACGATTAAATCTAAAATATAAAAATTTACACCATAATTGAATTTGTTTATACCATTATTTACTGTTCTCTGTTCAATATTTACTGTTTTATAAAGAAGCCTTAATTAAATGGCAAAATACCCGGTTTGTGATTAGCTAAATTTGGAATAATGGATTATTACTGCATTTACTTTATATTTATTTTGGAAACATGCACAAACTATGAGACTTTAGAGAACATAAGATATAACATAAAGTTGAGTACAATCTAGTACAATCGATGATAGATCTATTGAGATAAGTTTATTGTTATACTTAAGCGACTATAAAATATTTTGATTTATAGTTGTTTTATTCTGTATATTTCACTTTCACCACGGGATTGCTATAATAGGTTATGGACCCTGGTTGTTGTTCGCGCCTATTGCGTCTTTCACTATGATTTTTATATGCACTCGCGAATCTCTCCACGAGCTCTAAATTAATAGCTATGGTACATTGATCTTCCGACAGGCTCACAACGACAAGGTGGTAAATTAACAAATATTTATTTAACACACGTACAAAACAAAAGAAACAAACAAGAACAAAATCACAAACATGATCGTGCCGAGGGCGCGCACTACTTAGCTAGGCCAAAAAAGGGACGCTCAGAAGCGTTGCGCAGTTGCCATTCAGCTCGTTATTGATGGCGACCAGAAGTCAGCGCATCACAGCGCTGAACAGTTGTTCTACTATTAAATCTTTAATCTTGGAATGATTCCATTAAAATTACATGTTATAGTGAGAAATACCATCGTTTCATTTACTTTCATTATAGGACAGCTTATATATTTTAAGCGGTGGTACCTTGTATTGCAGGAGAATGCAAAAGCCATACTGAAATGTGTACATTATACAACATGAAAAAAGTTAATTAATTTCCCAATTAATCCTAATTATACCATAATTAATAGTATGCAAGTAGATACAATGTACAAAATGTTAAACCTATTTGCACAACAATGATCTTACACTATTTTTCCTTTCATTATATAATAAATTCAATTAAGCGACAGCATCAGATATCATTTTGATTCGGTAACGACACATTTGTGAGGCAGCGGCAGCAATTCAATTGCGAGCCGTCGTGTTGTCGGTATTTTCATCCCCCAACTACCCCCGCTGGGAGGTGGGAGTGAGTGGTTGGGGGTCGGCAGGGAGCGCACGGGCTAGGCGGCACGAATTAGGATCCGGTCGCTCGGTTCAAATTCGCGCAGGCATAGCGAGCACACGCGGCGATGTTAACAGTGCTATGGGGCGGTTGTTCAGGCAGGTTGCGCGGGTGGTGGTAGGGAGATGGGGGGCGGTTGGCAGCGAGCGGAGAGCATGACGACGTATTAGCGCGAACATCGATTAGCGTTTCAACTGGAAATGGCCGTTTGAGTTCCGATTAGCGCTTGCCGCCCTTCTGAATCTAATTCACATCACAGAAAATTACACAAAAGACCGCCTAATCACCATGCCGCCTCCACCAAATCGTTATCACCGTCCTAATCGTGGATCATCGAACGAACGAACACGACTACTCGGCGCGACGCGAATAAATTGCGTTGGTAATATTTCCGTGACTTAATTGATTACTTAATTAAAGCAGTTTAATTGTCTGTGTGAGTTTAGCGCGTGGAGGAGATAATGGTGGCGATTGGCGGGCGGCAGTGGCATATTTCCGCTTGGTGTAAATGGATGAGCAATACGCAGCTAAGTGGTCTGCAGCAGGGGGTTTGGAGGTGGCGGGAGGCGGTTGGTGAGAGGGACTACGGGTGGTGGTTTGAGGGGGTGGCGCAGTAAGCGCGAGTATATTGTGTCATCACGAGTTACTCGTGCGCCCGCCAGAGCGCACGATTTATCGCTCAATAAATTACACCGTGCGCCGCCTCTTTGTTGCGCGCACGTGGCGGCGGCAGTGGCGGAGGCGCGACGCCTCTGCACAAATCATTATTGTTATCTGCATACACACGGCTCTACTGCCGCCGCCCCCTCTTCGTCGCGCTCATCCACCGCCAACATTATCCCACTCTCCTACATTGTCGCCAACTTCACTCTCTAATTACGCTGATTGATGTTTATTCATTTCCAAGCGTTTTCTTTTAATTGCCCGCGTTTAAATCCATTTGTAATTAATATCCTCATCATTTTGTTATTAATTTAGTTTTGAACACAGGTTTTCGAAGCGTCTATTTGGAAATTCAATTATACAAATGTGCGTTTATTAAATAGAACGCTTTGCTATTTATTTATATTTGTCATCGGTAACTTATTGTTATTATTTTATTGTTTTAGTTGTTATTGATGTCATTTCGTTTATAGATCAGTGGATCTCAAAGATTTAAAAATTGGTAATTTACAATAATCTATAAAATTATGAATCTGTCTTATTACAAACATCTGCAATTATTTAGATTGGAACAAATTTTAGATTTGGTTGGATTATGTTAACCTTTTAGGGATTCGCTTAAGAGGAGTAGGTTGGAACAGTTAAATTTATTTGATTTGTGATATTGAAATTGATTACATTTGTAAGGACTCGTGAAATTTTTAGAATTTTATTAGGTCCGTACTGGGAATTCTTCAGCAGCAAGAAGTTGCTTCTCAAGGAAGTTCCAGAGAGATTTACAAAGGTTTAACTCTTGTCTTGTCAAATTTGCAAATTTCTCTGAATACCTGAAAGTTATTTAATTTAGATAATATCGAATGCTCACCTACAACGAACTTCACTGGGTTGCAAAATCTTTGAAAGCTTCACTCTAAAGGTTTGTTTGATTTGTTATGTATCATTTACGATGAAACATTCGCTTAAGGCAGTTTCACACTTGAAGCATACGGTGTCGTGGCTTTACAGTCTAGCTTAGAACAATATAGTACTCCTTTAAATTGATTGCTCAACACACATGATTCTAGCGTGAAAAATTATAAGGCGTTGAATATCTACCCTTAAAGACAGTTGTAAATGCGCAAAACGACTTTATGAAATTATCTCCCCGCGAGTTGTAAGTTCGCGGAGCTTCACTTAAGAAGGTTTGATATACCCAGCAGAGAAAGCAACACAAAGAAGAAATACACACGAATAATACGGTACATACGCGTAGGAATAATGGTGTAAAAGAACCTACTCTTGGTAATGCTGGACAAGAACTGATATATTGCACATATTTCAAAGCGCAAGTAGCGCCAAAGAAACCAACTTAAGTGGGCAGCCGGACGCATGCGTAACTTGGACAGCCGCTGCCAACTTGCCTAGCGGCAGGGTTGAAAACCTCCAAAAGAGCGCTTTGACGCGAACAAGAGCTAAAATTGATTTGGAACACCTTTCTATACTTTTCTTTTCATTTTATGGTAGCAATGCTGATGTTGTTCTTGGGATATTGTCTAGCTATCCATTTAGCGTTTGTGAGGGCTTTCGGTTGGTCTCTTTACAGTTTGGTACTCCTTCACCACATGAGTAAGTCTTCCCCCAATACTATTTGCGTGATTTTTCCTGAGTTCTTTTTCCTTTCGGGTCATTAGTACTATATCCTGTACTCCTCATATTTGCTAAATTTCTGAGTCTCGCTTAATTGTTCTCAGAGTTAGCATAGCATTGGTTCGGGCAATCCATTTAATTTAAACCTCACAAAATTTTGATAATATTATAAAAGAAGTCCTCTGTATGTTCTAAGTTTTTCTAAAGAACTACTGTGTATCGGGAGAATTTGAGAAATTCTTACAACTTTAGTGATTTTATAATTGAATTCATTTGTAAGGACTCGTGAAATTAAAAAAAAAGATTAGATCTAAACCGGGAACACTACTCCAAAAGCAAGAAGTTGCTTCCCAAGGAAGTTCCGGAGAGATTAACGTGAGGTTAAGTGTTGTCTTGCCAATTATTAAAAATTTCTGGGAATACCTGGAATGAATTAATCTATAGACAGGGAAGATTCCCCCTGAAAGTTATTTAATTTAGATAATAGCGAGGGCTAACCTTGAACTCGTTTCAATGTGTTGCGAAATTTTTGAAAGCTTCTCACAAGTTTGTTTGATTTATTTTGTTTCATTTACGATGAAACATTCACTTGAGTTGTTTTTCTCCCTTGGAGCGCTTGAGTCGTGGCTGTACAGCCTAGCTCTCTTTAACCAATATAGTATTGATGAACAGTCTTGCTTCCTCTCCTTCAGAATCGATTGCTCAGAGACGATCCCAGTGTGAAAAACGTCTTAGAGTTGAATTCCTACCCTTGGGGTCACCTAAACTGAATTAGGAATATCTTCTTCTTTCTATATTTTCCTTCCCATGCTAAGTAAGGAATGCTTGTTGTTCACTGAACATAGGATATTGACGTCTAGGGTATCTATCCAGCGTTTGTGCGTCCGCTGATCTGTGGCTCTTTCACCGTGGTTAATACTATCATCCACCATCATATCTGCGTGCTCTTTTCTGAGTCTTCTTGCATTGCGGGTCATTCGTACGTCTTGCACTCTTTATATTTCTTCAAATTACTAGTTTCGGTTAATTGCTCTCAGCATATCATTGATTAAGGCAATCCATTTGGTTCGTGAGAACATGTAATGCTCCCAAAATTTGACTGTTCTAATTTTTGAAAACTGACTAGATTTGAGGTAAAGGATATTTCTAAAGGATCTATGCGTTTAATGAAATATTTAATATTTTACTGAATTCGTTAAAAAGTTATGGGAGTCCTCTAGAAATAGTACCTTGAAATTGTACTCCTGGTGAGGTTCAACCTTGGAAATTATACTCATATTCTGAATATTAGACGATTAATTAGGATTTTCTAGAGTCAAATATAATGAAAATATCGTTTGAGAATCTCTGGTAAACATACGAGTATAGTATATATAAACCACAGAATACAAGCGTAATAACTACAAAAGGAATGAAACATTTGAAATTAGCAGGTAGCATTAATAAATCAAATAAAACGGTTTAGCGGAAGTTGTACGCAAAAATGTCTGCGAGTGAGCGATTTACGCTAGAAAGCGGCGCGCACATTATGCAAACATTTGCGCGTAATAATAATGGAGTTTTAACATAATAAAAGGGAAATTCCGATGCGGCGGAGTGTAAATTAATGAGAATGTTTTAGAGGTAATCTGCAACACTGAACGACGGCGATGACGGAGGCGGCGGTGAGGGCGAACAGAGTGGCGGATGGTGCAGGCCGAAGCAGGAGCGCATTTCGGAGGTGGGGATACGACTGTTTACGAACGGGAAACACTTAGCGCTGGGTCCCTGCCTCCGCTTGCCACTGTCCTCCCTTCTCTCTTTCGTCCCCGTCTGCCGCCCCTCTCACACAGTTATTCTGTGCGCCTCGTTCATCATATCTGCTTTGCTTTCGACCTATTATGCTGCCACGTTGTGTCGTTCAGAGCCGACAGCTCGTCGGTAGTGCGGATTCGCTTCGGCCGGGGGGTGGCTGTCTGTGCACGGCTCTTGTATGTGCGGTGGGGGACGGCGGCTGCCGCATTGCCTTTGCTCGTGAGTAGTAGTCACTGCCATGCGGATATACCGCTCAATTACGAACGTGTTTATCGAGCTCTTTCGCTTTGCTTCGTGTCCACTTCACCCTCCATGCCCGACCAGCTTCGATGGAGATGCTTTCTGACTGGTGACTACTACACTCATCGTCATGACCTGTATTTGCCGGGCATCGATTTAATGGCCATCGAAACTAATGATTATGATTTAGGGTTTTTTAAGGAATTTGACATGCAAATCTTAGGTAATTGCGTTTTAGTTTTCACTGATGGACTGTTGAATGTTTATTTGTCTATGTGAGTAGATTTCAACCACAAAGATTTGTACCGCATCAGTTGATATTTGGTTTTTACCATAATCAATTTGATCTTATCAGAATTTAAAAAGCACCATTTTTATTAGGAGATTAACCCAAACGATTCATCATTTAAACTTAGTTTTTTTTATAGCAAATTGAAACAGAGAAACAGCGAATTAGTCTGTCAATTTGCATTGGTCCTATTTTATAAATTACCTATTCATATTCAAACATTTCTCATATTAAACATACTAAAACAGGTATTGTAGTATTTAGCTTGTGCTAAGAAATATCCTAATTAAATAATGTTTAATTCAAATCAACTCTCTCTCTGTTTCTGAGAGTCATTCAGGAATATGTCATGGCATATTCATTTTAACATAAGAAATTTAAGAAAAAATTTGAAATGGAAACTAATTATTTGATAGATTTTAGTTCTTTCTCTAATAGCCTTGTTTAGGTCAAATTGGGAATTTTTACTAACTTCAGAAAAGCACTAGGCAATTGATGACAAATCTTTGGGAAGTCAAATTTTCTTCATGTCCTATAAGGGTCCCCCCACGCTAGAGAATGTCAATCAAAAACTTACGCGTGACAACCGAATAATATGTTGATCATCCTTGTATTATTCTATCCATAATTGCCTGGGTACATCAAAAACTCTCTAGCTAAATGTTTCTGGTTCACCCACCTTGGTAGCTTAATGGATAGGGCATTGGCCTATAACACAGGCGGACGGGGTTCGAGTCCCCGGGGTGGGCACCCCACTACTGAAAATTTATTATTAAAATTCACACTAAAAACACTTTACAAATTCGCATAATTAAATCCAAATATACAAAATCACACTTAAAACAATGACTTAACTCAACAATTGTAATGTGCAAAGCACCAAATAGCCAACACACAGAACAAGGGTTATAATACCCCTCTACAACAAAAATCAACATCAATAATCACAACAATAACAACATCACCATCACAATAAGATAGCATGTAACAAAAAATAAGAACATGTATTTCGAGGCTGAATCAGTAAGGTCGATAGCCAGCTCTCTAGACCGAATACAAAATTATTAATATTGTTTTTGGTTCATTATTACAAAAAATTGCAAAATTGAGCAAATGATTCATAATTCGTAATTAGTGTAAAAGCACATTAGTGCTTAGCGAAATTATTTCTCCCTGAGTTGTACGTTCGCGGAGCTCCACTCAAGGGGGTTTAATTAGTTCACCAGCAGAGTAGCTCGACAATCTATACGTAAGAGATGCTGAAAGACACGAGGAATATGCATGTATGTACATTCTGAACCTTCGCTTTAGCTGTACAAGGCGTGAAGATACTTAGATCTTCATTTTATGAGTTCTCGCCATTCAGTTGGTCTTGCTTTTGGCTCAATTTCTGAGATTCATTCTAGAAAATGTATTCTCATGTTCTTTGTTTAGGAAAGAATTTGATATGGAAACCTTATTAATATAAACAAAAATCCCAAACAGTTCAGCTGGCACGAACATATAAAACATTAGAATCAAAAATATAACAATTTATGTTTTATCATTACCACTGTCATCCATGATCACCTTCTAGGTTCACCCAAGAACCGACCACCCAAATCCATCTTATCTAGTCCAATTTAAAATTGTACTCGACTTCAATTGCCCCTAAAGGTATGAAGGTACCCCACTTCCGGAAATACTGTTTCAGATTATTATACAAATATGAGATAATCTTTAAAATGAATAAATGAAAAACGTAGCCTCAAGCATAAAATCAAGTCAAAGTCCTAAATTCGAAACCACACCAAAAATGAAAATACAGGTAGAAATGAAAAGGAATTATGAGCCAACATCGCCGTTGGCAGGAGTCATTGATTGTACACGCTTTTTTACTCTGCGTTGTTTCGCCGTTTGCCATCCTGTGTCTCATCCCACCACCAGAGTTATGGCATATACATATTTCCGAGAGAATTGTGTTTCGTACTCCAGGTGTGTGTGTGTGTGTAGCTTCATATTTCTATTTGCTGCTTGCTGCTGAATACTGAATACAGTCCGTTACCGGCGGCTGGTTTGCCGAATAATTTAATTAAGAATAACACAACGCCACATACCAGTTGGTGGACATTGATTGCATGCCGGAAACGCTGGCAGCATTCAACCGCCACACCATTCAGCATATCACATGCATTGGCCCGCCACAAGCACGCCGCGTCGATTGACAATTGGAATGCAATAAAGCAATAAAATTATTATCATCAACAGCTACAACGTGCAGATATTATCGCTTATTTATGCTTTCTGAATAAAGCAATATATTGAATGCATTAATAGCCTGCGCCGATGATTGTAATTATTTAACAGTTTGTGCGATGTTCGATGCAATGACGGTTTATGATTATTGAGATGAAATTGATATTGGTGTAAATCGGATACATTGTCGTTGAATAACTTGGCAAACTACAGGTCGTAAATTATGCGAGATATTAGTTTGGTGTTGGAGGTGGAGGAGCAGGAGAGGCAGAATAGAATCGAAAGAAGCACATATAACCCACTGTACCAAGCACTGCAGACAATTGTGATGAGACCCAGATATATTGGCGATAGAGAGCTGATAAAAGACTGATAGCTAGAGCACGGTGTGGATGGAAGGTGTGGATGGGAGATAAATACATCAGGTGTATCCTATGTGAAAGGGGGAGGGATTCCTGGGAGCATGTT
>WSZQ02000004.1:3370307-3411706 GCA_019419845.2 Weissflogia rhopalogaster | reverse complement strand
GAGGAGCTGAGAGGTTTGTTGTTCTTAGCCCATGTGACCTGTGGCTCTGGATCACCTTTCACGTGGCAAACAAGGATCAATTGTTCGCCATCAGCAATTATTGTATTCTTAAGTTCTTTCGAAAATCTGGGTGCGCACATGGACGCATCATCTGGAGGAAGGGCTAATTCCTTAGTTGAATTCCTAGATCTATTGGGGCTACCGGTACCAGTGGAGTCTAATCTACCACCGTATCTCTTCGGCGATCTATCATTAACATTAAGGCTGGACGACGATGAAGACAGGTTAAGGCTTGTGGGTCTGGTTGTGGTCGGTGCTGGTGTGATGTTCTTTTTAATGGTAACAGGGATAGGTGCTGGTTTAATAGGATTCTCAATATATTTGCGATCTCCGGAATGAAGGATCTTCTGGGCGATGCGACTCTGTTCGGATGTGCCGCTTTCACCTTCAACAATCACCATACAGCTGGTCTCATCCTGGCCGTGTTTATTTTCTGCCACGCAGCTATATCTTCCGGAGTCTGATGGACGACATCCGACAATTTCCATTGTGACAACACCGTCAGTGGAGGTCATCGAATATTCATATTTGCTAAGCTCTCTCTTGTCCTTGTACCACTTCACAGATGGGAAGGGTTTCCCTGTGATACAACAGAGCAGTTTGCAGGTGTCTCTCTCCTGCATGACACGAGGCCGTAGCAGGAAGGTGAAACTTGGAGCACACTCTTGCTCCAGTTGCCAGTAAGTTGGTTGAGGTTCACGACGACGGATTGGTTGGACTTCTGGTTTATAGTCAGCCTGTACACTTGGCAAAGGTTGGACATTCAGGAAGACTACTTCCTCTTTAGAACCATAATGGTTCTCAGCTCTGATGATGTATTCACCACGATCTTCCAGCTTGGCACGGTTGATAATGAAGTAATAGTCATCACCAATATAACGCTTCATGTATTTAACGCTCTGCCTAAGCTCTGTGCTATTATGGTACCAGCTTAGAGTTGGTGTCGCGATACCAACAACCCTACAATAGAACTTGACGCTCTGTCCCTCATAGCAGAATGCACTCTGTGGTCTAATCACAAAGCGTGGCGCTGCTTGCCTCCTATCAAACATGGAGTCATAGATCTTGTACTTCTCCATTAGTAGTTTGCGTAGTGAGGAATAGTTCGAAAGGCGTCCAATCGGCAAAATGAAGTCATTCCAGTTCTCGTACCTTGACCTGATCTTATCGCGGAGTTTCATGTACCTGTTCTGTTCGATAACCTTGTTCCTATGGCTATGGTCTCCAGTCAACCAGGCATGGACAAGGCACTCCTCAGCAGTCATACGCTTTTCTTTGCTCTTGATCAGCAACTTACGGATAAAGTCCTTGCCTTCTTCGGAGACATGTGCGAACGACTCTTCATCAAAGTCCCAATCACAAGCCTTCACGTTCTTGAGGGTTTCAATATCGTTTTCGCCCGCAAATGGCGAGAGACCACTGAGAAGGACATATGCTAGGACTCCCACTGCCCACATGTCGGTGAAGAAACCAACTGGTTCACGTTCAACGATTTCAGGAGCGGCGAACTCAGCAGTACCAGTAGAGATTTTCACCACCTCGTTGGGATCCAACTTGGTAGCAAGACCAAAATCGATGACCTTAATGTTGGTACCTTTACGGGTCTGGCACATGATGTTCTCGGGCTTGATATCCAAATGGATGATATTCTTCTCGTGCATGTGCTTGATGGCTTCGCAGATTTGACGCATGTAGTTAATCACTTCCGCCTCAGACATTTGGTAACCTTCGGCGGTGATGCGTTCGAAGAGTTCACCTCCACTCAAGCTACACCAAAAGAAGAAATTAACATTTAATTAGAATGAAAAATTTGATCGAAATCAACTTACAATTCATAAATGAGGACCATTTCGTCATCGTCCTCAAAGGCGTCATGGAGATTAATCAACTTGTTATGGTGCAGTTGGTTCATGATATCAATTTCCTTACGGATAAGTTCTTTCTCCATGGCATGTGAAACAGGGATGAATTTGGCAGCGAAAATGTTACCAGTCTTGCGTTCTCTGCAACGATGGACGACCCCAAAAGCACCGGTTCCGATCTCCTCAAGAATGTCGTAGTCTTCGTACACACTCCTGGATTTGATTTCCACTGGCTGTGGGACGTACTTGGAATAGATGTCAAAGACATATTGATCATAATCTTTGACCGGCTCCTTGTGAGACTCGCGAATCTTCTTTCCGCTTGCATCAACCTCTACCTTCCTCTTCTCAACCTTCTTCTTACCAGAGTCCTTCATAGTGACAAGTGTGCTGATATCAGATGGGTCTGATCTACCATAGATGTTCTCAGCATAGACGCGGAATTCGTACTGGTGGCCCGCAGACAGACCACTGATGGCCATTGTGTTGATGCGAGTATTACCCACTCTCAACCAGGTCTGCAATGGGTGTTCACGTTTCTCTACCAGATAGTTTGTAATATTGCTACCGCCATCCCATACTGGTGGTTTCCAGTTAAGAGCCAACGATTCGAAGCTGACATTATCGCAGGCTGGGAATCTTGGTGGGTCTGGTCTGTCGCTGATCTGAATCTTAATAATAGTAGAATCCTGGCCCATATCATTCTCAGCTGTGATCCTGTATGGTCCGCTGTCCAGTTTACTAGCGTCACGGATGGTAAGAATCGCATGTCGATCCTTGACTTCCACATGGTAATGGCCGCCAGATTCGATGGTCTCACCTTCACGGATCCAGCTGATGCGTGGACGTGGTTGACCAGTGAATGGAATCTTGATCACCACATTCTCACCCTTGTCGAAGAAGGCAGTATCCCTGAAGCGAGGTGGCACGTTGATCTTTGGTGGAGTCATGATGATCAATTCAGCACGGGTAGACTTAACACCACCCTTATTAACAGCCCTGCAGACGTACTCATCAGCGTCCTCACCATATACCTCATTGATTGTAAGATGATAAGTATCATTCTCACAATAGATATTATATCTACATCCACTGGTGATTTCACGTGCGCCCTTGTACCATGTGATGGTGGGTTTCGGGATACCAGTGATAGTACACTCGAACTTAGCATTATGGTTCTGAATACAATGAGCATTCTTAAGCGGTTTGACAATCTCAGGTGGTACGGCACCTTGTGGGTCAACAATCTTAACAGATAAGGAGTTGGTTGAAGGTTCTGAGAGACCTGCGATGTTTTGGGCAAAGACACGGAATTCATATTGACGTCCTTCAATGAGGTTCGAAATGTTGAGGATTGTAGGAAGACAGATTGCCACGTTACAGCGTTGCCATGTGTTGCTGCCAACCTCACGTTTGTCGATCCAGTATCCTTGAATGCGAGCACCTCCATCGGATTCGGGGCGAGTCCATTCCAAGTTGACAAAATCACCGCCAATCTGTGTAACGTTGGGAATACCGGGTGGTGATGGTGGATCGAATGGTGCTTTGGCCTTAATCGGGTTGGTACCTTCACATGCTGGTCCCATACCATTATCGTTGACAGCCATGACACGGAAGAGGTATTCTTGACCTTCGGTTAATCCTTGGACCATAAAAGTAGTATCCTTGCAGGATGATGAAATTGTAATCCAGTGTGTTAAAGAGACATCCTTACGTTCCACAACGTAGTGCGTAATGCGAAGACCGCCATCGTAGCTAGGTGGTTTCCAGGTAAGCGTGCATGTATGCTTGCTGATGTCAGCCGCTTCCAGGTTCGTTGGAGGTCCAGGAAGGCCGGTAATATATACGGTGAAGTTACCGGATACTGATCCGCTATCGTTCTTAAGAGTGGCGGTGAAGTTGCCTGCATCGTCTTTACGGATACCACGAATATATAGAATAATATACTCATCGAAGATGGTAAATTTGATGTGCTCAGATTCTTCGATCTTCTTTCCACCTTTGGTAAGAGTGAAGTCAATGGGTTGATCACCAGAGTAGTAAATTTTAATCTTGGTGTTGTCATTTTCAGGTAGGTACAAGTCGGATGGGATACGGTTGATAACTGGAGGTGAACCAATCTTAACTCTGGCGTTGGTTGTAACGGAGCCCATGGCATTGCTGGCTTCACAGGTATAGTCACCTTCGTCTATTGCGAGGGCGTCAGTAATATGCAAAAGGGCAACAGATCCCTTCGTCTCATAGCGGTATCTTCCTGATAGTGTAATTTCACGGCCATTGCGCAACCACCTGTATGTCGCTGGTGGTTTACCGCTAGCTTCACACTCCAAAGTGACTGTCCTACCAAGTGGAATGACAGTGTTGCCAAGTGGTTTAACCCAGTCTGGTTTCTCACCACCCAGAACTTCGCACACCTTGACTGGCGTAGAGCAAGCACTAGGTTCGCTCTTGCCAGCAGCGTTGACAGCAAAGATACGGAATTCGTAATCATTACGCTCGATAAGATTAATGGCAGTGTAGCATGTGTCAGTAACATTATACTCATTGCACTTGTTCCAAATAGGGCTGCCGATCTCCCTCCTCTCAATAATGTAGCCAGTAATTCGGGAACCACCATCATTGGCAGGGACCTCCCATGTAAGATCAACGTAGTTCTTACCAACTTTAACAACTTTAGGGGCACCTGGTGGAGCGGGCACGTTGAATTTACCCTTAAGCTTGAAGCGGGTGGAGGATCCGGAAGGTTTGCTGAAGCCAGCAGCGTTCTTGGCCTTAACGCGGAATTCGTACTCGTGACCGGTAACCATATTATATAAGGCAAAGTTGGTCTGTGGGATAAGGTAATCAGCGGCTGGAGTCCAGTTGGTGTCGGATACATCCCGGTATTCCAGGCGGTAACCTTGGATACGCGAACCACCATCGTTTCCAGGACGTTCCCAAACAAGGTGAATAGTGCTGGAATCCCAGTCAGAGACGCGTGGTGCACCCGGAGCATCAGGAACTGTGAATGGATATTTGGCAGTAATGGGTTCATCCAACTCAAGAGGTTCACTGATACCGTATTGGTTCTCAGCGCGAACGCGGAAGCTATATCTCTTATTGGGTTCCAATCCCATGACATCGTAGTGAGTATTGCGCACAAAACTGCTAGCTTTGACCCAGATACCAGATGGTTCATATTTCTCTACGATGTAGTTGGTAATTGGGGAACCACCATCATCCAAAGGCGGTCTCCATGCCAATGAGCAGTTGTCGGGAGTAATATCAGAAACATCAAGAGGACCTTGAGGTTTACCTGGTTTGTCAACAACCAAAACTCTGCAAGAGCCAGAATCATAACCCACATTGTTGGTAAGTTTGATGGTATAATTGCCACTATCAGAGCGTTTGGCTTTGTTGTTAGTGAAGATCGAGTGGATATCAGTGGTCTCGAATTTAATGCGATGGTCCTGAATAACTTCATCACCATTGATGGTCCAGCTTTCACGTGGTCTTGGTGAAGCAGTGAATGGTACAGTGATTTTGAATTCTTCACCAGCGATAACAACCATGTCTCGGATGCTAAGATCAGAGGTAATCTTAGGAGCAGATGGAGGAGCTCTGCAGACAATAATATCGGAAGCTGGAGACCATGGTCCTTGACCAGCTGCGTTTATAGCGGCAACACGGAATTCGTACTCATGATTCTCAATTAAGTTAATCACTTTATGTGTGAGATCGAGGACAAGAGCATGCGAAGCTTTAGTCCATTTGTCTTCAGTTGTCAACCTCTTTTCAATAACATAACCAGTGATGGGAGATCCACCATCATGGCGTGGTTTGTTCCAGGTGATTGTAATAGAATCTTCGGTAGTTTCTACACCACGTGGAGATCCTGGGGCTCCAGGAACATCGAATGGATGTCTAGCCTTGATGGGTTGGTCGGTAACGGCTGGATCTGATTGACCATACTTATTCTCAGCAATAACACGGAATTCGTAGTCTTTTCCAATGGTCAGATTTTTCACACGAATGAAAGGTACTGTCACGTAACTACTAATTTTAGTCCAGGTTGGTGATCTGGCTTCCTTTCTCTCCACAATATAATTCGTAATTGGAGAACCGCCATTATCCTTAGGTGGTTGCCAGTAAAGTGTTAGCTGATCACCAGCGAATTCATCAGCGCGTAGGTTCTCTGGTTTACCAGGACGGTCCAGTACACGGACGTTAAGAGTAGCAGTGTCGAAACCAGACGGATTCTTAAGTTGCAATCTGTATTGTCCGGCATCGTTTCTGTTAGCGTTCTTAACAATGATGCTGGCGTAGTCATCTGTGAGAGTTGGATGCACACGGGTATCGGTTTCATCCAGAATTTTATCATTAGCAAACCAGGATGCAACAGGTTTGGGGAAGCCCACATATGGAACATGAATGTTGAAGTCTTCACCAGCGCGGACAGTGATATCACGAATGCCACTAAGATCAATGCAAGGTTTGTTGGCTTGCTCCTCAATCAAGATCATCGGGCTTGGCTTGCTTGGTTCCGACGAACCTACGTCGTTAACAGCAATAACGCGGAATTGATATTCATCACCTTCCTTGAGTTTAGGAACAGTATAGACAGTCTCCTTAATAGGAACCGAATTAACATCGGACCAGTCAGGTGCATCCTTCTTACGCTGTTGGAGGATATATCCCTTGATCTTGGAACCGCCATCATTGCGGGGTGGACGCCATGACAGGGTGACGCTGTCTTTTGTGATGCGGTCTGGTTTGGGTGGTTCTGGCGCATCTGGAGCGACTGCCGAAAGAATATTAAGCTTCGCCTAACATCAAAGAAATAATACTTACATCTTTGATGACCAGCAACAATGGGTTCGGTTGGTCTGCTGGGCTCGCCTGGACCAGCCTCATTGACGGCAACAACCCTAAATTCGTACTTGCTGCCTTCTCGGAGATCCTGGACTGTATATGCAGTATTCGGTGTTGGGTAGTGGTTAACCCTGGCCCATTCACCCCCACGTTCACGTTTTTCGATATAGTAGCCTGAAATTGGCTTACCACCGGTGGATGTTGGTGGGTCCCACTTGAGCGAGCAGCTTGATGGGGTGTAGCCCACGACTTGCGGTTGGCTTGGTGGACCTGGCGGATCAAATGGACTCTTAGCAACAACCGGTTTACCTTCAAGTGGTTCCGACACGCCATAGATGTTCTCAGCGCGTACGCGGACGACGTATTTCTTGCCCTCAGTGAGACCGCGGACGGTGAAGTTGGTCTTCGGGCAGAAACCAGGACAAGGACGCCAGCTGTCCATACCAAATTCGCTGACTTCAACGATATAGTTCGTGATCTCACCACCACCATCATCTTCTGGTGGGTTCCATGACAAGGAGATAGTCTCTTGAGTTGTCTCAGTGTATTGCAGTGGACCCTTGGGCATGCCAGGTTTATCCACAACAATGACCTCAATATCAGCGGAATCTTTGCCGTATTCATTACTGGCAGTAACGGTGTATTTGCCAGAGTCATCCCTGTTGGAAGACTCCACACGTAGGCATGTGTGTTCACTGTTGGTTTGGGTCTAAAACGTGGAAATTTAGATAACAGTTTTGACATAATTTTATTGTCTTACCGAAACCCTGTTAGATTCGGGAATTATAATGTTGTTCTTCTTCCATTCGACCTTCGGAATCGGGGCTCCTGAAAGTGGAATGTCAACGCGGATGGGTTCACCGGCGCGGACCTTGATCTTGCGGCCGATGATGCCATCCAGCCACAACTTGGGCTTCTCCTTCATTGGCTTAGCGATGAAGGCATTAGATGTGTCGCTTGGTTTGCCTGGACCTGCGGCGTTCACCGCAGTTACTCTGTATTCATATTCGTGTCCTTCTTGAACCCTATCGTCATAGTATTCCTGTTGACGTGAGGGCTCCTTGTTAAGTTTCACCCAGCGGCCGGTAGCCCTGTCACGTCTCTCGATGTCGTATCCAATAATAGGTGATCCTCCATTGCTAATCGGTGCGGACCATTTGATCTTAATGTGGTCTTTGTCACTGTCAACCAGCTCAGGCTTGCCTGGTTTGCCGGGTACATCATATTGGTTCTTAGCCACCACAGGCTTGTCGGTCTGGAGTGGATCCGAACGTCCCTGAAGATTTTCAGCGAGGACACGGAATTCGTACTTGGTACCTTCGAGAAGACGTGGGACAACAGCATGGGTATTCTTGGGATTGACGTAGTTTACGGCTGGGACCCAACCGCCTCCATGGGTCAAATCGCGCTTCTCAATAACGTAGCCCCTAAATGACAATATTTCGGTAATTAATAGGATCATGTTCAAAAATAAAATTTACTAACGTAATTTCACTTCCACCATTATCCTTGGGTGGTTTCCAGGATAGGGTGACACTCTGTGCTGTAATTTCTTCGTATTCTAGTGGTCCTTCGGGAGGCGCAGGGCGATCTGTATTAAATTATAATAAATAGAAATAAATGGTCCTTTGGTTGGCATTGATACATACCTAAAACTATAACTTGGAAGGATCCTTCGTCGGTTCCCGAAGAGTTCTTCAGGAGTAAATGATAAAGACCACTGTCGGAACGCTTAGCGTTGACAGCATGAATGACAGTATGATGGCCAATGGCCGTGACGGTAGTGCGTTCATCAGCGGTCAGTGGCTTGTGATTGCTGGTCCACGTGACCTCCGGTGTCGGTTCACCGATGAAATCGATGTCAATATGTAAAATAAGTCCAGCCTTAATGCGGATATCATTAAGAGGTGTTTTAATCTTGGGAGGCACTGTAACAGAACATTTCAAGTAATACCCCGATCACGGGAGAAATGAAATAGACAACTTACAATATCTGGCCTTGCAAAGAACCATATCGGATGGTTCAGATGGTTCACTGTTACCAGCATTGTTTTGAGCGATAACTCTGAATTCATACTCCTGTCCCTCGATGAGGTCAGGCACCCGAGCGTTTGTCTTACCAGCTGGTACAGTAGCAGCCTGGTTCCAGTAAGGACTGCCCTTTTCTTTCTTTTGAATAATGTAACCAGTGATGGGAGAACCACCATCGTTCTTTGGCGCGGCCCATTCCAAATCCACATGATTCTTGTCCCAGTCGGTGATGTTAGGCTTGCCAGGCGCATCGGGTTCATCACTCTCGTTCTTGGCAATGAAGCTGCGTGGAAGTTCTAGTGGTATGGACTCACCAACGGCATTAACAGCCTTGACGCGGACATAATATTCCTTGCGATGGACTAACCTGGTGATATCATGGTGAGTCGTAGTTGACATACCAGCATCTGACCAGATTCCACGAGAGACGTCCATCTTTTCGACGATATAATGTAAGATAGGGGAACCACCATCGTCCAATGGGATCTTCCAGCTAACTCTGCATCCTTCCTTGGTAATTCTGCTAACCTCCAATGGACCTTGAGGTGGTCCAGGTTTGTCAATAACAAGTACCTGGGCGGAGGCACTAAACGATCCCAGGTTGTTTGATAGTGTGAGTGTATAGGTGCCAGTGTCAGTTCTTGCAGAGAATGGAATTTCAAAGGTACATTTAGAAGTAGACACATACATATCAACTCTGTCACTAGGTTGAATTTCTTTGCCATTGCATATCCATTGTGCTTTGGGTTTAGGCGATGCCTCGATAGGCAGATCCCACCCAAGACGATTTCCTGCTTTGATAACAAGATCTTCCAATAGGTTCTTGTTGAAGATCGGAGCTTGGAAACGAGGTTTGGCAATAACGGGCATGGAAGCCTCGCTAGGTTCACTTGGACCACCCTTGTTTACGGCGATGATCCTAAACTCATATTCTTCACCTTCTGTTAAATTTGGAGCAGTACCCTTTGTTTGATCTCCAGGCACTTCAGCTGCCTTCTCCCAGATACCATGCTTGGGACGCTTTTCAATGATGTACTTCTCGATTGGAGCGCCGCCATCCCTCTTTGGTGCGGTCCATTCTAAGTCGACATGGTCCTTGTCCCAGTCTGTTGGTACTGGCGCACCTGGTTTATCAGGCCTACTGTACGGATCCTTTACAGTAATAGCCTCAGTTGTTGTAAGTGGCAAAGATTCACCTTGTTTATTTACAGCCACTACACGGAATTTATAATCGTGACCCTCAGATAAGTTATCAACGCGCATGAAGGGGCTGACTGATTCACCGGCATGTAACCAGCGACCAGTTTCCAAATCTTGCTTCTCCACAGCGTAGTGGGTAATTTCTGAACCACCATCGTCCTTTGGTGGCCTCCATTTAAGGGTGACTGAGGACTTGGTAACCTCATCAGCTCTCAATGGACCTTCCGGTGGCGAAGGAATGTCGAGGACTGTAACCTTTACAGTATGGGAATCCTTTCCGTTGATGTTCTTCGCGGTAAGTTGGTAAGGACCACTATCGCTCCGTTTAGCGTCGGTAATACGTAAACGCGCCATATAATCCTCAGAGGTGACCTTAATGCGTTCTGACGGAACCAGAATAGTTCCTTTGACTTCCCATTCTTTGGTTGGTGGAGGTTCTCCGATAACAGGCACATTAAATTCGAAGCTTTGACCTGCACGGATTTTAATATCAACGAAGACATTCCTATCGATCCTGGGAGGCACTATAAAACAAAGAGGAAATAAGATTGATAAAATTTGCAGTAACATATAACTTACAGTTCTTGGGTCGAGCAACGTGAATTTTGGAGGCATCGCTAGGTTCACTTGGTCCACCTTTGTTCACAGCACGAATGCGGAATTCGTATGGAGTACCCTCAATAAGATCGTTAACCTTCCCGGTAGTAACATCACCCTCAACATCAGCACACTTCTCCCAGTTCGGATTAAACTTATCACGCTTCTCAATAATATATCCAGTGATAGGAGAACCACCATCGGATTCAGGTCGGTCCCATTTAAGTTCCACAAAGTCCCTGTCGTAATCGATGATTTCTGGTGTTCCAGGTTTGCTGGGCTCATCGTATGGGTTCTTTGCAAGTATAGCTTGGGCAGCGGTAAGTGGTTCGGATTTTCCTTGTCTGTTAACCGCACACACCCTGAATTTATATTTCTTGCCAGGTTGAAGACCCTCAACGTCCAAGTTGGTAGCAGGTCCATCTGTCTCACCGGCTGGTACCCATCTACCTGTGGCTTCATCCATTTTTTCAACAACGTATTTCTCTACCGGTTGACCACCATCGTCGCTGGGTGGGCGCCAAGCCAGTTTGCAACCCTTGGCATGTACATCAGATACTTTAAGTGGGCCATTTGGTGGACTTGGTTTGTCTAGGACTGTTACTTCAACCTCAGCAATGTCTTTACCATTGACGTTCTCAGCAGTAATTGTGTAAGTACCAGATTCTGATCTCCTTGCGTTGGTAACCTTCAACTTCGTGATATATTCACCATGCTGAACCTTCGTGCGGCTATCGCTCTTCACTTCCTTGCCACCCAAAATCCATTTAGTACTTGGCATTGGTTCACCACTAACTTTGACGTCAAAGTTGAAGTTCATACCAGCCTTAATGCGAACTTCAATAAGATTGGTCCTGTCAATCTTAGGTGCCAAATTGCGTGGTTTAGCAATGATAGTTGGGGTTTCATTGCTGGCATCACCAGGTCCGGCTGCGTTTACAGCTCGGACGCGAAACTGGTATCCTTGTCCTTCTACCAAATCTGGCACTGTGGCCTTACATTGGTCACCAGGAACTTCAAGGGCCTTCTCCCATTCTCCGAATTTGTCCTTCTTTTCAACAATGTAGGCAGTGATTGGAGAACCTCCATCGTCCTTTGGTGGGGTCCAGGCAAGATCCACATGATCCTTATCCCAATCCGTGGCCTTAAGGTGACCAGGCGCACCGGGCTCATCAAAGGGATTCTTGGCAATGATGGATTCAGCTGCCTCGAGGGGTTTAGACTCTCCCTCGGCATTGACAGCAGCCACACGGAACTTATACTCCTTCCCTGGAGTCAAGCCAGTGACTTCCATTCCTGGTTCGGTGGAACGACCAGCTGGTACCCAACATCCCGTCTCAGGGTCCATTTTTTCGACTTGGTAGTATTCGATGGGGGTACCACCATCGTCCTTTGGACGCTTCCATTTCAACTTGCAACCATTCTTATTTATATCAGAAATAGCAAGTGGTCCTTCAGGTGGTGTTGGCTTATCGGTTACTGTCACAGTGACAGTATGGGTGTCCTTTCCAGAGGAGTTGGAAGCGGTAACGTTATATTCACCAGAGTCTTCACGCCTTGCAGGACGGATAACCAATTTGGTATTATAATCGACATTGGTGATATCAATGCGCTTATTGTTGCTCATTTTCGATCCCTGGAATCTCCATTCTACGGTTGGAGCAGGTTCGCCAATAATATTAGCATCATATTTCAAAGCAGAACCAGCAGAGATCGTAACATCATGCAGGTAACGCCTGTCAATACGGGGAGCCAAGAATCTAGGCTTAGCAATGAAGGTCTTACTAGGTTCAGATGGTTCACTCTGGCCAGCCTTGTTCAGAGCAATTACCCTAAATTGATATTCATTACCTTCAATCAAACCATTAACAATTCCAGTTGGATTCGGACTTGTTGTTTCAATCGCCTTTTCCCACATCGGACTGTACTTGTCCTTCTTCTCAATGATGTATCCAGTGATCGGGGAACCACCATCAGACGGGGGTTCGGTCCACTTAAGCTCGCAGTGCTGGGCAGACCAGTCAACTGGTTCAGGTGCTCCAGGTTTGCTTGGAGTGGTGAAGGGATCCCTGGCGATGATACTTCCAAGGGTTTCAAGAGGTTCGGATTCACCTTCTTTGTTCACAGCCTTCACGCGGAATTTATACTCGTGGCCTGGAATCAGGCCATCAACCTTCAACTCAGGGTTATTACCCAAAGTTTTTCCAGCTGGTAGCCACATTCCGGATTCTGGATCGAACTTCTCCACGATGTATCCTTCGATGGGTTCACCACCATCATCTTTGGGCTTCTTCCACTTGAGCGTACATCCTTCTTTGTGGATGTCTAAAACTTCCAAAGGTCCTTCAGGTTTACCTGGCTTGGAGATGATGTTAATCTCGACTTCGGCGGTATCCTGGCCGTACTTATTGGTTGCTTGAATTTTATATACTCCAGTATCTTTCCGTTCGGGTGTGTCGTTGAAGAATTTGGAGTTATAAGGTTTGTCTTCGATGCGTACACGCGGTGAAGCAATCGACTTGCCCTCTACAGTCCACGCGACCATCGGAGCGGGCTCACCAGCGATCTTAACATCAATGTAAATGGGTTCGCCTTCTTTCACAGTTATAGTGCGCAAGTTCTTCCTATCAATCTTAGGAGCCACTGCAACAAAGATAAATTAGCATGTACAATACTTAAGATTCATATTAACTTACGTCTTCTTGGCTTCGTAATAACGGATTTGGATGCGCCACTAGGTTCACCTGGACCGGCTGCGTTAACAGCACGGACACGGAATTCATATTCAACTCCTTCATCCAGGTTCTCGGCAGTACCCTTTGTGTCATTAGGACCAGTTTCACCAGCCTTCTGCCACTTGGTCGAGCCTTTCTCGCGCTTCTCGATGATATAACCAGTGATTGGAGACCCACCATCATTAGCTGGTGGGGTCCATCTAAGGTCAACGTGGTCCTTGTCCCAGTCAGTAACTTCCGGTACGCCAGGAGCACCAGGTTCATCTGTAAACTTATATCATGAAGTAAAGAGTCACAAAGAAACCTTCTTGAACTTACCGAATGGATTCTTAGCGATAATACTCTTGTCCGCCTCAAGTGGTTCTGATTCGCCCTCAGAGTTCACAGCAGCAACTCTGAATTTATACTCTTTACCAGGTTCAAGGTTGTTCAACTCAAGTTTTGGTTCCTTTGCTCTGCCTGCAGAAACCCAACGACCGCTATCGGGATCCAGCTTTTCGACTTGATAGTATTCGACTGGTACACCGCCATCGTCTAGTGGTGGATTCCACTTCAATGTACAGCCCTCTTTATGTACATCACTGATCTTCAATGGACCTTCAGGTTTGCTAGGCTTATCAAGAACCTTAATCTCAACAGAAGCCTCGTCTTTGCCACATTGGTTCTCAGCCTTAAGCACCAAAGTACCACTGTGGGCACGAGTTGCTGATGCAATAACAAACTTTGTTTTGTAATCTTCATTGTCAATAGTGATATCATCACGCTTTTCAATGCGGGCTTTGTTGAGGAACCAAGTCTTAGTTGGTACAGGCTCACCGCTAACTTTAACGTCCAGGCGAATTTGTTGACCAGCTTTAACTGTCAAGTCCTTGATGGTGCTTCTATCAATCTTGGGCGCCACATATCTGTCTTTGGCAGTAATGGTATCTGAAGCAGCAGAGGGCTTAGACTCGCCACCCTTGTTGACGGCCTTCACACGAAATTGGTACTTCTGACCTTCAATCAAATCGGGCACCTTGGCTTCACATTTATTGCCAGGTACCTCCAAAACCTTAATCCATTTAGTACCAGCTGGATCCTTCTTCTCAACAATGTATCCGGTAATTGGCGCGCCACCATCTTCCTTTGGTGGAGCCCACTTAAGATCGGCGTGGTTACGGCTCCAGTCCTTGACATCAGGTTTGCCAGGAGCTTCAGGAGCCTTGAATGGATTTTTGGCAGTTGTGGGAACATCAGTCACGAGAGGTTCAGACTCTCCTTCTGAGTTAATGGCTTTGACACGGAATTGGTAGTCTTTGCCTTCAGTCAGGCCTGAAACATCAGCCTCAGGGGTCTTGGTGGTAGTAACTGGTACCCAACGTCCAGTTTCGACATCTTGGCGTTCCACAACGTATCCTTGGATTGGTTCACCACCGTCATCTTCTGGTGGTTCCCACTTGAGTTTACAACCTTCAGCAGTGACATCAGAAACCTTAAGGGGACCTTTGGGTTTGGATGGTTTGCTCAAGACATTGATTTCCACTTCTACAGTATCTATACCACTCTCGTTCTTGGCAGTGACGATGTAGATACCAGTATCAGCACGCTTACACTTTTGAAGAATAAAGCAAGTATGGTAATCTTCATTTTCGATTTTAAGGCGATCGTTGCTCCTTAGGACGGTTTCCTTCAGAGTCCAGGTCACAACAGGAGCTGGTTCACCAGTAACATCAGCCTCCATACGTAGCATCTGTCCGACACGCACGACTTTCTTTTGGAGGTTCTTCCTGTCGATTCTTGGAGCCACTATAATTAAAAGCATTGAATAATCCTTAGCCCAGACCAAATAAACAGAAACCCATAACATTTAACGAATAACATAGGACAACACTTACAAAATCTTGGTTTAGCAATAACAGGTTTAGACGGATCACTGGGTTCACTAGGACCAGCTTTATTGACAGCCACAATACGGAACTCATATTCATGTCCCTCCTCGACAGTTTCGACACGACCGGTATTCCTGTCTCCAGAAACAACGGCGGCGTCGACCCAACCCCTTCCAGCCTTGTCGTGCATCTGAATGATGTATTTTTCAATCGGTGCACCGCCATCACTCGCTGGTGGTTTCCATGCCAATTCAACAAAGTCCTTATCCCAATCCTTAAGATCTGGCCTACCTGGTTTACCAGGTTCATCGAAGGGATTCTTAGCAATGATCGATTTCTCAGTCTCGAGTGGTTCAGACTCGCCTTCTTTATTCACAGCCTTCACGCGGAATTTGTATGGTTTGCCTTCCTGCAAACCTGTGATGTTTGCCTCAGGTTCAGAGCTCTTTCCACATGGGATCCATGCACCCGTGTTGGGATCCAGCTTCTCAATTTCGTAGTAATCGATAGGAGTACCGCCATCATCCTCTGGTTTCTTCCACTTCAACTTGCAACCATGCTTGGTGACATCAGATACTTCCAACGGACCCTTGGGCTTGCCAGGCTTACCCAAGACTGATATCTCAATATCGGCAGTGTCCTCTCCAACTTCGTTCTTGGCAACAATGGTGTACTTGCCAGACTGAGCCCGTTTGGCTTTCATGACGAAGAACTTCGTATTATAGTCAACACAATCAATGTGGTAGGTATCATCGCTTGTAAGTTCCTTGCCATCCTTGAACCAGGTGATCTTTGGTGGAGGTTCACCAGCGACGTTGACATCCAAGTGAATAGAAAGGCCACTCTTGAGGGTCAGTGGATTCAGGTTGGTACGATCAATCAACGGTTTCACTGAAAAAAGTAAATTCTGTAAAATGACACGTCGAGTAGAGATGTGGATAGCTTACAGAATCTGGCCTTTGCTGTATGCCAGTTGGTCTGTTCAGAGGGTTCAGAAGGTCCAGCCTTGTTCACAGCTCTTACACGGAACTTGTACTGGTTACCTTCTTCCAAGCGAGGTACACTACCAGTGCAGGTTGGTCCAACTTCAGCAACCTTAACAAACTGACCAACGAATTTATCCATGGATTCGATGATATATCCTGTAATAGGAGCACCTCCATCGCGTACAGGTTTCTCCCACTTTAGCTTAACAGAGTGCTCATCCCAGTCTACGATTTCGGGCAAACCAGGTGGGGCAGGGATGTCGTATGGATTTTTTGCAATGATTGCATTATCTGTTTCAAGAGGTTCAGATTCACCTTCTTCGTTAACGGCCTTAACTCTGAAATGGTACTTCTTGTTTGGTTCTAAACCGGTGATTTCATGGTCAAGTTTGTCGGCATCGACAAAACCGGCTGGTATCCACCGTCCACTGCCTGCCTCAGACTTTTCAATGGTGTATCCTGTGATCGGAAGGCCACCATCGTCTTTGGGTTTGTTCCACTTGACACGACAACCTTCTTTGTGGACATCGTAGACTTCCAAAGGACCTTCTGGTTTCCCAGGTTTATCCAAGATAACTACTTCCACAGGAGCCTCATCAAAACCAGAATCATTCTCAGCTCTGATAGTGTATGTACCAGTGTCTTTACGACTGGTATCGGAAATTGAGAACTTGGTGTTGTAATCTTCATTTTCGATCTTGGTATGTGGGCCATTTTCCAAGACCTTATTTGCGAAACTCCAGATAATAGTTGGTGGAGGCTCGCCCTTGACATCAACATCATACTTCACTAATTGACCAGCTCGTACTTTGATAGTATGGAGCTTTTCACGGTTGATCATTGGTCTCAAGTGACGTGCTTTAGCAACATGTTGTCCAGTTGGATCGGAGGGTTCACCCGGCCCTGCCTTGTTGACAGCACGTACACGGAATTGATATGTATTGCCTTCCTTTAGGCCTGGGACGGTACAATCACAGTCTGGGATGTAAGTAGTGTGAATCTCATCCCAAGAACTTGAGAACTTCTCTTTCTTTTCAATTACGTATCCTGTGATAGGGGCGCCACCATTAAATTTAGGAGCGGTCCACTTAAGATCCACCCGATCAGCATCCCAGTCAACAATTTCTGGAGTGCCTGGTTTACCCGGAACATCGAATGGATTCTTAGCTGTAATTGGTTTGTCAGTCACCAGGGGCTCAGACTCGCCTTCGTCATTTACAGCCTTGACTCTGAATTCATATTCGTGTCCTTCAGTCAACCCCTTGACGTCCATCTCAGGGTCGTTGGTACGACCTACTGGGACCCATCGGTTGTTTGCTTTGTCCAACTTCTCAACTACGTAACCAGTGACTGGTTTACCGCCATCATCTTCAGGCTTCTCCCACTTAAGTTTGCAACCAGTTTTGGTAACATCAGCAACCTTAAGAGGACCTTTAGGTTTACCAGGAGCAGCTACAAAAGCAAAAATTAGTCATATTTCTAACAGGAATTATTAAAATACATACAAAGAATGTTGACTTCAACTTCCGCTTCATCGAAACCATGTTCGTTAACAGCCTTGATTTTGTAGGTACCGTAGTTCTTCCTCACCGAATTGGTGATGGTAATCTTGGTGTTGTAATCAACATTGACAATTTCTACATTGCCTTCAGATTTAACTTCCTTGTCATTCTGGAACCAGGTGATTGTTGGTGGAGGTTCACCACGAACATCAACATCATATTTTACGACTTTGCCCGCCCGGACAATAATTGGTTTCAAGTTGGTACGATCAATCCTGGGTTTAACTGTAAATCGAAAAATGTTCATTATACGGTTTATAAAACGATTTTTTTTCTTCTTACGAGCTCTATGCTTGATGATCTGCATGTTGGAAGCATCTGAAGGTGTACCAAGACCTGCCTTGTTTACAGGAATAATCCTGAACTGATATTCACCCCTTTCTTTAAGATCTTCAATTCTGGCCTCAAGTTGATCGCCAGACACCTCACCAGCCTTCTCCCAGTCTGGCTTATACTTGTCTTTCTTCTCAATGATGTATTTCTCAATCGGTGCACCACCATCGCTCTTTGGTTTGGTCCATTTGAGATTTACACCCTTATTGTCATAATCGACAATTTCTGGTGTACCTGGTTTACCGGCAGTATCGAATGGATTCTTAGCAACTGTGCTAAGATCAGTGACAAGTGGTTCTGAGTCACCCTCATCGTTAACGGCTGTGACTCTAAATTTGTACTCGGAACCTTCGTTGAGACCGGTGACTTCAAATTCTAATTTCTCTGGAGATGCCATTTTGTCCACTGGGATACGGCCGCACCTGACCCACTTACCAGTGGCGAGGTCCATTTTCTCAATTTCATACTCCTTGATGGGTACACCACCATCATCTTCAGGTTTCTTCCATCCGACCTTGCACTTGGTGGCAGTGACATCGTTAACCTCAAGAGGACCTTTAGGTTTGCCGGGTTTACCCAATACGGTCAGTTCTACTGTGACCTCATCCTTTCCGTTCTTGTTTTCAGCGATCAAAGTATATTTTCCTGTATCTTTACGCAATGAACTGGTTAGGGTAAAATCGGTGTGGTAGTCAATATTCTCGATCTTAATGCGGTCACTGTTGGTAAGTGGAATGTTATCGCGCCAGACCCACCTAACAGTTGGTGGTGGTTCACCAGAAATGTCCACCGACCATTTGTGAGTCCTGCCAGCTTTGATGGTAACGGATTTAAACATTTCACGGTCGATGCGGGGTTTAACTGCAAGACAACACATGTAACACAAAATAAATAATAATAACAAGACAACATACGGTTCTTATGTTTGCAGATATGGTTATCAGTGGGCTCGGAAGGTTGTCCAGGTCCGGCCTTGTTATGAGCACGAACACGGAACTGGTAGACCATCTTTTCTTTGAGTTCTTCAACTTTACCCTCTGGCTCTGGCCCTTCAGTCTTGGCAACTTCAATCCAATCAGGACTGAACTTATCCTTCATCTCAATGGTGTAATGGGTAATAGGACGACCACCATCGGATTCAGGTTTGGCCCACTTAAGCGTAACGCTTTTGTTGTCGTAGTCGATAATTTCAGGCTTACCAGGCATTCCTGGCTCATCATAGGGATTCTTGGCAGTGATAGCTTCATCGGTTTCAAGGGGTTCAGATTCACCCTCCTTATTCTTAGCCCTCACGCGGAACTTATACTTCTTCTTGGGAGTAAGTCCCTTAAAGGTGAACTTATCTTCATTGGGACCTACCTCACCAGCTGGGATCCAGCGACCTGTATCCATATCCAAACGTTCCAAAACGTATCCAGTGAGATCGGTACCACCGCAATCATCGGGACGTTGCCATTTCACAGTGACATGATCAGAGCGGACTTCCTCAACCTTGAGAGGTCCTCTAGGTGGTGATGGTTTATCAAGGACAATAACATCTGCCGTACCTTCCACGGTACCCGAGCTGTTGTGCAACCTTAGGATGTATTTTCCACTGTCGGCACGTGTTGCTCTCCTGACAGTGATAACTGTATTCCTCTCATATTTATCAATAGTGATCCTTTCTTCAGCATCTTGCTTAATTTCCTTCTTCTCTAATAACCATGTAACCTCGGGTTCAGGTTCACCACCATACTTGATATCGTATTTGATAACCTGACCCTTCTTAACAATGATTGGCTTAAGTTCATTACCAATAATGAAGGGTTTAACAAACCTACTCTTGGCAATAATAGGCTTGGTTGCGTCACTGGGTTCACCAGGGCCTGCTTTGTTCACAGCCCTCACACGGAATTCATATTGTTGGCCTTCCTTCAGACCGGGCACGGTTCCAGTAAACTGGTCTCCAGGAACTTCAATTCCCTTAGACCATTCCTGTCCGAACTTCTCTTTGAATTCAATAATGTATGATGTAATTGGAGCACCACCATCACTGTCAGGTTTGTCCCATTTAAGATCGGCATGGTCCTTATCCCAATCGGTAAGATCAACATTCTTGGGCTTACTAGGTTCATCCCATGGATCCTTGGCAAGAACGTTCTTACCAAACAGAGCTGGCTCACCAGCACCAAGTTTGTTAACTGCACGGATCCTAAACTTATAAGTCTTCTTAGGAATGAGTTCTTGAACCTTGTATGATAAAGGTGAACTAGCGGGCACCTCTCCCACATTTTCCCAACCAGCTGGAGACAAAAAGACAAACATGCGTCATGGACATAACAGGACAGAACAAGGACAACAAAAAGACGTCCAACATTTAAATATTAAACAGGATACCTACCCTTAAGACTGATATCTTGACGCTCCACAATGTAATGGGCAATCGGGGCACCACCATCATCCTTAGGTTTCTTCCATTTCACTGTACAGTTATCTTGGAAGACCTCAACAACATCGACCTCCTCAGCTGGTCCAGGAGTCTCTTGCATAATGATGTTAACATCCTTGATGTCATCACCCTGGGCATTTGATAATTTAATCTGGTACTTGCCAGATTGGTCTCTAGAGGGCTTCTTGAACTTGTAGGTAACCTTGTTCTCTCCGATAACTACATCGACTTCCTTCAATGGAAGAATCTTACCATCCTTAATAATCTTGGCTTCAATCGGAGTCTGTCGAGTACCCTCAACGGTGTATGGCACATCCATAAGGATAACGGCCGCAGCAGGTGCTTCAAACGTGGATGGGAAGTCAATAATCGGTTTGCTCTCACCCTTCTTAACGGAAAGCTTCATAGAGGACTGGAGTTTTCCAGACTCGCACATGATCTCACCATCATCTTCCATTTCCAGTTTATTGAAAACCAATTGATGTCTGCCACCACCAAGGTTCTTAATCTCCACTCTTTCAGATGGTTCGATGGGTTTACCATTGAAGGTCCAATCTGCTGGTGCAGTTTTATCCTGAAGTTCAATTTCCAGAATAAGTTTGTCCCTTTCAATAGCCTCTGTATCCTTGAGTTTCTTATTGAATCTGTTCAGATAGTTGATAACAATCTCAGCCTCAGTCTTATCAGCGTTACTCACGCATGAATACATTCCTGCATCGGTGATCTTAGCATCTTTGATGACCAACTTCCTCTTACGTCCATCTTTGGAAATTACCTTCAACTTATCCCCGGTAATCTCTTGATCTCCTTTGAACCACTTTACTTCGCCACCTGCATCATCCAATTCGCAAAGCAATGTGATATTGTCCTTCTCTACCAATTGCTGTGACTTGAGAACCTTGACAAATTTGTATGGATATTCCGTGATGGTAACCTGTGTAGAAGTTACATTGTTCTCAGTCTGCTTCTCGAGTTTGCAATGATACTCGTCAGTATCAGTCAACTCGGACTCCTTGATGACAAGGGTACACTTTCCTGCCAAGTCCTTGGAGATCGAATACCGGTTACCATCCTCCAACTTGGTAGTCCCCTTGTACCATCCAATGACCGCCATATTCGAACTGACAATACATTCTAATATAGTCTCATGCTTAGTGTAACCATCGATCTTCTTCTTCAATTGTTTAGTGAAGGTATAAATCGGGTCGGGTTCGGCCACCTCTAAGAAACCAGTACTGGACACACCTCCAATCTCAATTGTATATTTTCCTGTATCCTCAACTTTAGGGTTCATGATGATCAGAACGTAGGAGTCGTTCTCGTTCTTGAATTTGTATTTCGACCCAGGGAAGAGTTCCTAAGGACACAAAACTGTAAAGCTTTTCTTTCTCAAAAGACTGGCATAGACTTACGTCCTTTCTGAACAACCATTTCGGTTTGGCGTTAGGCTTCGAGAAGTTGCAATCAAAGACAACCTTTTTATCCTTGCCTTCCTTGGCAAACTGATCGATCAGCGGTTTCAGGAAAGATTCCTTTTTCTGCAAATACAAACCGCAAATCAGCAACTTCCCACCCGCTAATCATGCAGGTAACAACCAAACAACAACAAAATATAATACATTGTTTTTGTAAGTGGTTCTGTGTAAAAAAAATATACCCAAAAATTTGTATAAACATTTGTAAAAATTTCCATCTGCAAAAAGAACAAATCGGAAAAAAATTGGTAAAAGTGAAAAAGTGTCGTGGAGTTTGCCCTCCCAACATCATGCGAATCCATCGATGCAGACAACATCTATTTCGGAAGGTATCACGACCAAGAATTAGCTGAATGGTGCGAGAAGTAAATCAAGCAAGAGGTTTTGATCAAGGGGATAGCATAATCTACAGCAGTGGGGGCAACATTGATCATGGTGGTGGTTGGAGTAAATTCAGTTTGAGAGGGGCACAACAACGTGCAAATTGATCATCATGGTGACACAAAGATCTAGTGCGATGTGTATTGCGGACCTCCTTTCTTTCGAAATGATGCAGGACGGGCCAATCTGGTATTAGTTCAGCTAGTGATGGCCGCCGGGAAGAAACCGGTGTCAACTACAAACAAAAACTACAACTCATCAGAGAAACGAGAAGGAGCCGGATGGTGGTTAACAGACCAAAACCAAATTTCGTTTGTATCATTCATTCCGCATAAGTTGAGGCAGTTATACTAACAGGTACTCAGCAGGGTATTAAGTAAATGTGTATTAAATCAAAGTGATTAATATTGCGCACACACTGCGGGTGAATTCCCGTTTCGGTCGAATTCCAGGTGCGTTAAGTCAAAACCATTCTGACTGGTTTTAGCCAAGGTAAAAAAAAGTATAGAAGCTGAGTTTGCAAAGTCAGATTGCCAACCTTTGGATGTTCGGTTTGCATCAGGCTCGGCCAATCGTCGCCGATAATTTCGTCCAGAGACAGTCGCCGCTGAATGTTAAAAACGTCCTAGAAAGCAGGACAACCTAAGCGTACTGTACAAGAGATTAATCACGATGATAGGTGGGGGTGAGTGATACGTGAACTGAAGTTAGTCAGAAGACAGAAGAAGGATTAGTCGAGAGAAAATTTGGTGCTTCTACGATACTAAGATTCGTTGATTTAGTCATTTTTAGCGTTTTTGTATACAGAGAAAGTTAAAACAGTATAGAGAACTAGAATAGAGAGAGAAGAAAATGGCGGCCATCGGTTAAGATGGCCGATGATCATGATATAAGGATGAGTCTCCAGGCAAAGGCAAGGCAGACAAGAAACATGTAAAAAGAGGCCAGAAAGCAAGCCAGCACACACTCTGATTTTTGGTGAAAGCCGTACTTGGTTCTAGCAAAACTCAGTCAAGGGGTCTCGGAGGCTTGGATCAACAGGGGGTCAACGGTCAACAAGACACGTCTAGATAAAAGTTCAACCAATCTAAACAATGAGAAAAAATGCGACGTTGCATGCGACTTTAACCTCGCGTCGTTTCAGCCGCGGCCAGTCAGGAATCGCTCCAGCAAGGCTGAAATTCCGCCTCGATGAGCCGGACATCTGTGGGAATAAGTTGCGTTTCTTTGATTGAGTCTTTTCCCTGGTGTGAGTGTCACTGCAATTTTTTGTGTTGATTCTGATCAAGGCTGATCAAGGTGTTGGTCTAGGTCTAAGGGCTAGTGGTGTTAGGCGTATGCTCTCTCAATCTCACCACAATTGCACCACAAGAAAGACTCACAGAAAACGGAACAACATTAGGACAAAGATAACAGTAGACATATTTCTGATAAGTGTGTGTGTCGACAATGGACAAAAAACGGGACAAAGTGCTCCTTTCTCTCATTTTGTGCTCGTCAGTGCAAACCTAGGTCGAAAAAAAACTTGAACCAAAAAGGAAAAAAAAAACAATCACAGTGTTTAATTCAACACGGAACAAAAAGTTGGCCACAAATGATTAGATCAGTAATGGAGACGCATCATTATATTATTTATGATTGTTTTTTTAAGTCATTTTGCTTTGTATGATTTATTCAGGCCAATTTTCGGGATGACTTTATATGTATGGGTGATGGGATTCTCTTCCGCTTTTTGCCAGGTTGTCCCAACCTTCATCCACGCCCAGTGCTCGTTGCCGCCCTTGTCAGCCTTCACCTCTGTGACTACATTGCCATCCACCATCACACAAATATTATCGCCGTCGACGAACCATCCCGAGAGGATCAGGTGATGGCACTTTCCTGGCTACAAACGGCAAAAGGTCTGTGAGAGCATTTTTAGGCGCCGACTCACCCGCAAACGGGATTGAGTCGGGCTTCATAGTTTAGATACTCAGCGTTTTAGATCATCGATCAATGGCCATAAAATATATAAGGGGAGCAAAAACATTTAAAAAAGTGCGACACTTGGTGACTGGAAACCGATACGAGCGATTGTGGTATAAAATGTATAAGTGGTGTGTAAACCTGACCTGTTCAACTTTCTTGAGGGCAGGTATGGGCTTCTCGGTCTCTTTGAGGTTGACGTCGATCTCTTCCTTCTTCTCGGCCCATTTGGCGTACTTTCTCTTTTTGAGCATGGCACGGAAGTCCATACCACTAGCATCTGTTAGATTAGAGAAGAGGCGATTAGAGGAGGAGAGCATAAATTGAGGGTTTTTCACATTACATTTTCTCAGAATTTTTCTCTCAATTCACATCAGGGTGAGATTGAGATTAAATATGGTATCTCTTAACCTGACTCCAAGAGGACCTAATTTTTTTACCCAGGCTAATTTCTGATATAACCCACATTTAATTAGCGATCTATGGTCCAGGGACTGATCAACCTGAGTCTATCAGTTTTACAATTAGATCAATGATTACTTTCCAAATGACAATGGAGTAAATGATACTAAGCCTTCTGGGATTAGATCCCAAAAAGTTCTTGAAACCTAGTTTGTATCTGAATCTGATGAAAGGTTTGACTGTCTTAGATCTGTAGGGACTCCAGTCCCTGACATTTACTGAGATTGATTTGCTTGTAAGAGCAGAGCAAAAAACTTAATATTATATTCCTTCTATGCATAATTTTCACTGTCACTGTTTATCTATTTTATGAGTCTATTCATTTCCATATTCTATTCTGATATCAGATATCACTTATCAGACTTATAAATCAAACAAGTCTGAAAGATTAAAATCGAGCTCAAGAACTAAGACTAACTTCACATGTAAAACCAATTCTATCAGATTTGAAAATAATCTCAGATCCGATCTTACAATTCAAAATTACATTAATATCCTTATAATTAATTTTTATAAACACTTCTACCATTTTCCTAGGATCAAATTATAAACATAGCCGACCTACTTCAGATTACCCAATTACCCTTAACAATGAATCACCATGAGAGGAATACTTACCAGAAACGAACAAGACGGTCTCAGCCGAATCCTCACCATGGGCATTTGTAACAACAATCTTATACTGTCCTTCATCATTAGGCTTCACTTTACGAATACACAAAGTAATCAAATTCTGATCGCTCTCGGTGATAAACTTGAAGCGACCACCTTCGATCAATTCGGTGATACCCTTGTAGAATTTGAATGTCGGCGCAGGATTACCCTCCACCTGGACGGTAATGTAACCGTTGGAATCTAGACCAAGCGGACAATTAATTCGAAACGAAATAGAAATACGCAGAAATTAAAAAAGGCGTAATTTGGCGGCGACCCAATGATGCCACATCGAGGAATCGTGTGGCATATTTATTAACCAATTTGGCAGATTAGGCAAGCGTTAATTTCGGTTTTGGCGCGCTAATTTTAGGCCCTTACCTTCAACGGCCGAGTAATTTTCGTCAATGTGGACGATGCTCGGTGGGCTACCGGCAGCCCCAATGGGCTTCAACGGCGTCGACGCCTTGTTAATGAAGTCCTCCATATCTGCGATGCTTGGTCTTCGAATATCCGTACTCTTGCGACGCTAAAGACCCACACAAATTAGCCCCCAACAAATCAGAAAGCCATTCAAACCAAAGCTTAAATCGACACAGAATCGCCAAGTCATTATTTGTGAGGTTTTAATTTTGTTTTTTTTTAATATTTATGGTATATTTGGATTAGTGTCAGTCACTTTTTTAAAGTTGCAGTTTTTGTGAGCTTATTTGGTCGGCTTAGAGAAGCGCTGCAGAATTGTAGCAAAAAGCGCAGTTAAAAACACATCAGCAGTTCGTTGTCATCGAAGTATGAGATCGTAATTTGTCTTAATAATGGGTCGGATCTCGAATAGCTTTTGTAAAAAAAAATATCACAAAACACATATCCCCAAAAAATTAAGTTATCTACAACTCAACTTAAAAAACCTGGTTTATTCACTTTCTATATCTCTAAATTTAACTAAGTATAAACATAGAAGAATTAATCACAGTTTTCGTTCGAGATTTGATTAAACACATTTTATGGCACATATTCTAGAAAAAATAATACTGCAATATGAGAGATAAAGTTAATCACAGACATTGATTTCATTTTTTTTTCAATTTTGTGTGTGTGCCTTTTTTCTAACCTGTGAATCCGTTCCAGGAACTTGCAATACTCCAGGTCTCTTGATTTTACTCTTTAAGTAAAAATATTTTAAATTAATATCATTCTACAAACTGTCTCTAAGTCATTTTCTAATAGAGAATAGTAAATTAATTCGATTATATGTTAACAGAAGATACTTGTGAAAAAACCAAAAGTTATCAGTCAAAAACGAAGGCCTGAATTTGTGTCCTGTCAACACAAATCTCACCTTTGTGCTATCAAGCATCTCACCAGGTCGCAATTTGCCACCCTGTCAAACAGATAAGAAAATTTTTATTGCGTTTCGTAGATACTGCGCGAAAAAATAACCCATTTTCGATCTAAAATGTCCCCGAGTTTCTTGCGAGTAATTGAGTGTCAATATGTGTCATTGTGTCAATATTTTCAAGTGTCGTGCTCATGCTATTTGTGTATCAGAAGCTTTCCAATTCCTGTGGGAAATCATAGAAACCTGTTAGACGATCGAAAATCGACTAAAGTATAGAGAAAACCCTCAAAATGGGTTCAAAAGTACTAGTGTTTTGAAGAATTGGAAAGATTCTGAATTGGTTGAAGCCATTTGATGACCTGTAGTATTTTAGAGTGTTATGTTCTGTATCATATAGTTTTTGGTTCATATCATCACAAGACAAGCACAATGCTCGGACTGAAACACAAAATGTCATCGGCGAGACAAAAAATCGAAAGAGACACGATGCTAGGCAAATTCGTGATCAACGAGATGCAGAGACAAGACAGACTGCAACAGAGTGGATGTGGTTACCTTTTTGTCATCGACCACCTCGCCGGGACGCAGCTTTCTATTCTCCTATCGGACATACACATATCAAGAGTGATTAAAAATGATAGCAAAAGAACCACAGAATTGATACGTGATCTCCTGGTCATCTAAAGAAAGGTGCAAGGTGCAGAATATACTACTCCAAGAACTAGTACTAGTCCCCGGGAATTTCAGGGAGAGTGCCTGGTAATCCGAGAAGCAGATGTTTCTGCGTAAACCAGAATATTCCCAATATTGGTTGTGAATGCACCTGGGATGTCCGGGATCTGCCAAACGGGAGAGTTCGTGAATAATTAGCGCAATTTACCTCGTCTGTGATGATGATGGAAGCCCGACGGCCCATCTCCTCCGGCGGAATCAGGGAGCCACGGCGGCTGGTTGGGCCGGCAGGTGCGAGTGAAGTCTTCCTTGGCTCTGGAGTCTTCTCCTTCTGCACGGCAAGTTTAGGCGGTTCCGGAGTCTTCACCTCCGGCTTCTTGATCTGTGGTACCAACGATGGCTTATCCTAGGACACGATCACAAACACACCAACCGATTACGAAAAGACGAGATTCCAAAATAAAATCTAAACTAATGCAGCCCGATGAAAGGACTCTCGCCAACTGAATACTCAGCGATCTGCGATATCCGTTCCTATCTCGTCTGGCTTCAAAAGAGATTAAATTGGCAAATCGCAAAGCCGTGAAAAACCATTAGTGACATCGTCACCGGCTGTTCGTAATTATAAAACATCGCGATTAGGATCAGGCCGGTCGGGCCACGTCTAAGAATACGCCATAGCTGGTGGGTAAAGAGGATATGCAGGTTGCAATAAGCCAGGTGTGAGAACCTCACCTTGACAAGCTTGGTTTTATCGCGGCCACCATATTCATAATCGTCGCCTTTCTCGTACTTTTCGAGGACGGGTCGCTCGTAGTCTGGAATTTCGGGCAGTTCGTAGTCTTTGTCCTTTTCGCCTTTCTTAACAACCTTCTTCTTTTCCACTGTCTCCTTCTTCTCCGTCGCTTTCTAAACATTGACAGTATCCACAGATTACCAATCTGCCCCAAACGTTCTTTGCTCAGAAACATTGCATAGGACAAGAGAACAACAGGAAAGTAGAACATAGAAGAGATATAGATAAAGTCCATAGTAGAGAGAAGTTGAAAAGACAAGAACATGGAAGACACATTTGTAAAAGTTGCACAGAGATTTGAGAAACATTTCGCAGAAAAGACGTTGCCAGACATTCAGTTGAGGTTTGGTTACCTTCTTCAGACTGGCTTCTAGCTTTACATGCTCGGCTTCCTTCTCGTCACGTATGACGGGCTTTAATTGCACGTTTAGGAACGTTTGGAGTTTGGTCGCTTTCGGAGGAATGCGATTTTGCAAATTGCGCTTTTCTACGGGCTGTGATTCATAATAACGTGTTCAGCAATATGCACTACATTTTGATAACAACAACTATCTGTTCACATAGACATAAAACCTCTCTAAACAGTCAAAACTGTAACTTCTCAAAAATTACCAAAAATAATGATTACCCTGAAGAGGTGTCTCAAAAAAATGTAAAACGACCTTTTAAAAATCGAAAGATGTAAAATTAGTTCTTTCTTGTTATCTATCACTTGCCCACAGAATATCAAAAATTGTCTCAAAAAAGTGACCAAAAATGGTGCCAAAACCAAAACTATTGCAAAGTATTAAAAATAGAAAGAAAATCCCCGTGCTAAATATTTTTTTGGGTACGAAAATCCTAAAAAAACGAAAGGCAAAACGTACCACAAAAGGTACCACACAAAAAATATACCGAAAAAAGTGAAGATCAGTAAACCCACATAAATTATATATCCATAGATGATCAAAACTGATTAAGAGGAACCCAAAATATCCCAATAAAATCAAATGAAGTAAATGGTAACATGATACTTACCAATTTCACCTTCTCAGCCTTCTCCTCGTTCTGTACACCCACGATTCACAGGAAATTTGTAGATGGGACAGATTGAATGATCACAAATCATGTACGGACAACATGTAAAACAAATAGAAATTAATTAGAGCACGATAAAATTGTACGACTGGAGCTGGAAATGTCTACAAATAGTACCAATATGTCTACAAACTATTTATATGTCTGAAAGCCATGAGCAGTTTGCTTTTAAGATGTCTCTGATTAGGCTTAAGTGGATTTAAGTCTTCTTTAGTGCTTCTATAAACGCTGGCGGCGCAAAGAAAGTTATTTTTAAGTTTCAGATAGTATTAATAGAAAATATTTTTGGTTACCAGTCCTATAAATACGAGTAGAGTTAGAGTAGTTTAAGAAATAATAGTATAGAGTTAGAGTAGATGTGGAAAGTCAATTTCTGATTGTTTTTACCACAGTTAAATCAGGTACGTTGATGGTAATCTCTGGTTCTTCTAGTTCAGGATCGGGAATGTACGCCATTGGGTCGTATCGGGCCTTTGTTGGCGTACATTTTGAGTATTGATTGAGAGTGTATCAGAAAGTAGAGTAGAGTAGTAGAAGAGTAGAAAAGAGAGAGAGAGAGTGTACAGAAGTATGATGAGATGATACGTTTTGCCAATTGCCGCCCAATTTACAAAAAATGAAAATATACGAAAAAAGTTAAATAAGTGGAACAATAGTATAAAAGAGAGATGACTACCGGGGAGAGTTTTCCGAATGGAAAAACTTCCCCACAGGCACTCCCTGAACGAATGTATGTGTAAATGTATGTGTACCTTGGGTGCCAGACTACCGCGTTTCTTTTCGGCGGGTTGCTCGTCAGGCACGACAATTTCCGGTGCTTTGGGTTCAGCCTTTTTCAAACCGTCGTATTTGGATTTTTCCGGTTCTTTCACCTCAACCTTTCCGGGCGTTTTGGTGTCGAGTTTCTTGTCAATGTCATTTTGAGGTGTGCTTGTTGGTGCGGTCGGTGGTGTTTTCTACATTTTAGCACAAACATGAATGGTTAATGGCATGACCTCTTTCTGGTCCTCTAAATCTAAACACTTAGAAAACAAAAGAGAAAGAAAAATTACCGCTTCTGGAGTTGGCTCAAGTTTACCCTTGACCAACTTCTTCTTCTCTTCGACGACGGTCTTATTTTCTGCCTTAACTTCTTTCTTTTCTTCCTGTTATACAATAATTTCAGAAGTGTCACACCAATAGACATTACATTATTTGGGAAAGGGTTAAATACCTGTTGGACGGAAGACCTACGGCTAGCACTCTTCACCTCTCCATCTTGGACGAGGGTCTCTTCAATTTGGACCACAGAACTACGGCGAGACTCCACTTTGACCTCAACCTAATTAGTGGTTACACAAAGTATGGTTAGACTAAGTACGTGGTATTTGGTTAAGTCAAACTCACTTTCTGAACAGAACTGCGTCTGCTTTCTACCTTCTTCTCAACAACCTCCTACAATTAGACAAATACAGGACATATTAAATCAAGGTCAAGGTGAGTTGTTAGGAAAATGATCACCTCCTTCTTATCGACCTTCTTCTTGGCGACTTCAAGGGACTTCTTCTCCTCCACCTTCGTCAAATTAACACAAATCAATCCAGGACGTTCACAATAGATCTAACAAACTTAGAGAAATCAATTAAGGGACTTACCTTCTCTTCAACCTTCTTAACCGCGGCTTTCTTTTCCTCTTCTACCTTTTTCTTTTCTTCCTCGACCTTTTTCTTTTCCTCCTCTACCTTCTTTTTCTCTTCAACCTTTTTCTTCTCCTCGATCTTTTTCTTCTCCTCCTCTTTCTTTTCTTCCTCCTTCTTCTTTTCGACCTTCTATTTTAGTATTGACAGACACAATGACATTACTAGACGTCACAGGGTAAAAACGTATGACCTACCTTCTCCTCTTCCTTTTTCTCCTCCTCCTTCTTTTCTTCCTTCTTCTCGGTGACAGTCATGGTGGCACTGGTCTCATCTTCACCAGCATCATTCCTGGCAACCACTCTATAGGAACCAGACTGAGTCATCTTAACCTTGGAAATACTCAATCTAGCTACAGACCCATCGAAGGTGATTTTTACATCAGATGTTTCTCTGATCACCGTCGAGTTATGATACCAAATAATCAATACCGTGGTATCAGAGGTCTTGAGACTTGTGATGAAGTCAGCAGATTTGCCTTCTTCAATCGACACGTTGGTGAGTTTAGTAAGTTTAGGCTTTTCGCCTTTCGGTTTCTCCTCAGGAGGCAGATCGGTAACCTCCACTGTCTGAGAGGTAGCCTCACCCTTCTCATTCTTTGCTACCAGCTTGTAGGAGCCCTTGTCCTTCGTTTCAACTTCGCAGATTTCAAGCTTGACAGCAAACTCTCCATCCTTGACTTGTTCAATCAAGACCTTGTGCCGGCTGCTCTCCTTGACTGCGGTGGACTCCTTGAACCAAGTACACTCTGGGGCAAATTTACTGAGGACTTTACATTCAACGATAATGGTCCTCTTCTTAACGATTTTGATGACTTTGGGCTTCTCCTTGATAACTGGGATGATTTCAATGTTCAACGTCAGGTTGGCGTTGAGCTCGCCCAAATCGTTCTTGATATTGCACTTGTAAAGTCCGGAGTCTTCCGGATCAGGGTTAGTCAGTTCCAATTTGATATAGTAAACATCTTCGCTAACCTTTTCAAACGACATCTTAATCTTACTAGATGCCTTGATTTCTTTGCCTTCGCGATACCAGATGATTGTTGGTTTGGGATTGGCACGAACCTTGCAGTCCATGACCACAAGTTTACCGTTCTGGTGGGATGTAATGCGAGGTTTCTCAACGAACGTTGGACCATCACCCTCAGGTTCCGGTTCAGCTTCGATGTTCAGATTCAAGTTGGCGTTGGATTCACCGAACTCATTCTTCACGTGGCACCTGTAGGTACCACCATCAGGACCTGATGGATCCTACACATTGTCTTAAAATTAGTATCTAACTTCTATGGGAAAATGTTAGCTTATTGTAAAAGTGTAGAATGTAGTCTACCTTAATCTCAAGGGACAGTTCGTAGATGTCTTCCTCAACGTCCACAAGGGTCATCTTGATCTTGGAAGACTCCTTGACGACGGTGGTGCCGCGGAACCAGGTGACTTCCGGTTTCGGCTTCGCCTTGCATCGACACTTCATGATGATTAGCGTGCCCGTTTCGTTTGGAATAATTTTCGGCTTTTCGATGAAGGACGGCGGGAACCCGGCCGCATTGTCGCCACCTGAAATCCAGAGAACTTAGACGCTCTGATAATGACAGACAAGCGACAGATGAAAGGGATACTAAGGGTTGTGTCAAGGCCATGCTCATGCATTCTTCTCCGGGTTGGAGCCGGAGCACCTGGAAAACGCATACAGACGAACGACGTTCCATGTGTGTACCTTGGAAGTTAAGCGATATGTTTGCATTGCTCTCGCCGAAACTATTGAACGCGTTACAGCGATAATTGCCGCCGTCCTCGCGGGTCGGATTTGAAATCTCTAGCGTGAGCATGTAGTTGTCTTTTCCCACTGCCTTGCGTGACATGCGTACACGGGCATTATCCGCAATTGCTTTGGCGCCCTGGAACCACGTGATATCTGGCGCCGGATTAGCCTCTAACAGGCACTCCATAATCAGGATGTCACCATCCTGTCGAATCGTAGGTTTCTTGGGGAATCGTGGGGCCTTCCCATCAGGAATTCTGCGAAAGAATAATTCATTTCAGAATATGGTTCTTTTAGCCTTTATAAACGCTTACTTGGGTTTGCCATCTCCTTCGAAATTCAAATTAATCGTAGAGGTACCCGTTCCTATTTTATTTTTCGCCACCGCCCGGTACTCGCCCTTATCAGAGTTTTCCACCCCGTTGATCTCCAATCGAGCGATGTAATATAGAGTCTGGTCCTCCTCCAGGGACATGGTCAGGCGGCCTCCGGCTTTCAGTTCTTTCTGACCGTGATACCTTCAGATAATAACAGTTAAAACATACCCAGGAAACAGGTATTACAGCTTACCATTGAATTGTCGGTTTTGGATCACCCACACAACGGCATTCAAAAGTGATCTTGGTACCATCATCACTCTGTCGAATCACAGGTCGCTCTGTAAAAGTGGGCTTGATGCTGTCGTCCGGGACGGGTGCTTCATCGCCTAAAATACGCTCGAATTGCTAAGGGATCCCCGAAATGAACCCCTCAGAGGGTCACCACTCGCGCAAACACCATCCAACCGAAACCTCCCCCAAAAAGCTCAGCTTTTAATCAGATCCCCGAAAGTACACACAAAAACAATTACATTAAAAGTATGTGCTGAAATAGAACGTGTCAAGAAAAAAATGCAAGAACATGGCCTTCGGATACTCTAAGAGGGGTACGTTATACTTAAGTCACTAGAATGTCTTCCAAACAATGGAACTACAAATGATGGTTGGATGATGGATGAACACATGTGCGACTAATGTTTGTGTTTGGTACTTGTTCATTTAGTTCCGTGTGCATTTTGTAAACAGGCTTCACACAACTATTTTTAGGGTTGGTGAGCATCTCAAAAAAGGGTCAAAGACTGGAAATTAAGAGGGTTAAAACCAGAACAGCAACAAATCTGTTACACAAATTAAAAGCTGAGCTAATTATTATGCGACGGTTAGGTGTGCGACGAGTGCTGGTCCTCTGCCATTTCCTCCGCTTTCCGTATCTCTAAAGTCTTCAACAACTAAATCCACCACTACCCATCAACAAAGGGTTAAAGAAGCTTCCAACTCAGTTCTCACACTGTTTCTGATTAAATACAAACATCATCAAAAAGAACCAAAGTAATGAAGAAGAGAAGAAAGAACACTATTTACAATCTTCAAAATAAGCGTTTTGTACATTTCTCAACTAGGTCCTCTGTGGAACCCATGATTGTTAAAATGTGTGCGGTCAGACTTACTGTCAAAGTTCAAGCTGATGGTGGCGTTGCTTTCGCCCAACTCGTTCTTTGCAGTCACCTTGTATTTGCCAGCATCCTCAACTGTGACATTTTGAATTTCAAGGGTTGCAAAGTACGAGTGGCCATCCTTGTCAATCCTCAACTAGAAAAACATAGAAAAATATATTAGTACTCCTAACATTGGGGTTGATTAACGTTGATTAACAGAGCTCAAAGACAGTTTATATCCTATCAGGCTGTCGGTGGACGTCTACCCAACTGCTGACGTGGAGCTATACACGAAGTAGAGAGCAAAATAAACTCAACGAAGTCTGAAACACGTCTCTCTTTATTGAACGGAACTGCAATTCATACTTTAGGGCGCACCTCTTGCCCCTTGACCATCTTCGCATTCCTGAGGGGCCGTCTTTGGTTACCGCAATTGGTAAACGCTAGTATGTGCCAACAATCGTCCACGGAAAAAAATTACCGCTTTCAATTCGTTTCCAATCTTTGTTCTGACCAACCCTCATATTCTTAGAACAATATATCATTAAATATTTGTCAGCTTTTGAGTTCTCAATATTTGCAAAACCTCTGAAGATTTATTTTTCCGACTTTATGTTTCCGATCTGATCATATGTTAAGAAGATTGGACTAGACCATGGTCTCATACAGAATTCTACTTCAAATTCATGTAGCCTAAGAATTGAAAGGTATAGGCTAACTTGGAATAAATTAGCCATAATTATCCAGCTGCAGACGTTTGTAATAGTTTCGTTACTTCCAAGTCAGGTTGTCTTCCAGGTCATATATGAATAGTATAAATTCGGATCTCCTTCCTCCAATACTACATGTGTCCAGAGGCAGACCTTCCTCTAGGACTACTATAAATCATAAGTAACTGAAACCTTTAATCTAAGCTGAGCCATCTAGATGGAATGGTCTTGACTCCAAGTTAAATAGATCACAAATGACCAACTGGCCTTGATTTGAATATACTTCTTGATTAATTTCGATTCAAATCCCTTTCATTGTCAGTATCTATTTCCAGAGTCAGACATTTGTCGAATGATCAATACAATAATTTCTTGTCAGACCATAAAACCATAGAGGACTAAGTCGCAAATTTGAGCTGACCCAACTGAATCAAGTGGTCTTGACTCCAGATCAAACAGGTCAGACATGGCTGGCCTAGATTCAGACACCTCTTTGCCCGCTTCCAGCTGAGAGCCAAATTTGGGTCATCGTCAGAGTGGTCACCCACATACGTGCGCCGAAATTCCACGGCACTTGGCCATGTGACACATGCAAAATACACGCGACCAATTCAAGCGCACACGGCATTTGTCGAAACGCTGAAACCGTGAATTTCGGTCCAGCTTATATAATCTTAAACGGACGCAGTATTTATAGCCGGTTCGAATTTCGGACACCCGGCCCCGTAATGCGAAGTGATTGTGATTTTTGGGCCCGTGTAATTTTTGGGCGCGTTGATAAAAAAACAGATTACATTACGCGCACGATGCCTGGGGCAAGCAGGTGTGCATGTATGCTTACGTCTATGAATGTGTATGCGTGGCTCTAAAAATACCCACGCACCGATGGCACACTTGCCAGGCCCACTTTTATGAAATTCACATTTTCGAAGAGCGCATAGCTGGGGCAACTTTGCAACACATCGTTGGAATTCGGTGCTTTAGCCCAAACTTACACCTCGCTCTAAACTATCCACCCCGACTATCTTAATCGAGATTACCTTATGACGTGGCGACTCTTTGACCGGGTTCGCATTGTGGAACCAGTTCACGACCGGCTTGGGATCGGCCTGGATCCGACACTCGAAGAGCAACCGCTTGCCGTCTTCCTCCTGCCGGATGGCGGGCTTCTTCGAGAAAGTTGGTGCGAGGCCATCAATTTGTCTACGTGGTCATGAAATGTTGGTCCAATACTTAGTTAAGGGATCCAGGATGGATTAAGATGGGCCAGGTCCCACAGTATAGAGAATGACAGCTCTAGAGCTGGTTATGACTCATTTCGAGATTTTTTGGTTGAGAGAAAATGCGAAACATGACCTGTGACGCAAACCATGCGTTACGTGTCATCTCACAGATGCCAAAACTTGGGCATTTTCAGAGTGGGCCACGAAAATGTTATTACATGCTATCATTCGCCACCTGTAGGAGACCCGTTGTGACTAAGGAAACTTACTTCTCTCTTGGTTCGTCCATTGCTAGGGGTAGAAAGAGAAACTCAATCAGAGATGTGTAAATTTAGGTCCTCGATAGTATTTGGTATACATTTTGGTATGGTACCAATTTCAATGAATTAGTCAGGGGAATCCCAAGAAGCACTCTATATCAAAGACGCACTATGTCCCTTCTTTGTTGTTAGACTACTGAAGGTAGGTCAAGTACCGTCATAATGAAAATACTGAATACTTTGGTACAGTACCATTTTCTAAATGGTAACAAGGGGAATCCCAAGATGTACAGTTTTAGAAGGCTGATATTGCAGTAGATATGAGTAACTCGAGTATCAGAAAGTTTCGCAACTTCTTTTGGGATACTTCCAATTGTTAAGTAAACAACAGAAATCAGTGGATAATATTTTAATGGACTTCTCAGATAGTCTAATCTAAAGTCTGATCTTCAGATTATATAATGACAATGTCAGTATTTCTAGATCTAACTAATTTTGAAGATATACTAGCTATAACCAGATATGCCATGAGTCTACGTATATTAGATCTTATCCCCGTGAAATCCTAGACAATGCAGTTCTATGGGATAAGGAGGTCATTTTGGAATCCCATTGAGAAATGGGTCTATAGAATTCAATCTTGAAGGATCAAAGTTACTGCTAGGTTTCAAAAGGTGCCAACAGTTTTTATGGTACTTACGACTGAAGTTAAGATTGATGGACGCGGACACCTCGCCCATCTTGTTCTTCGCTTTGACCTTGTACAGGCCGGCGTCGCTTTCGATGACATCGTCCAGTTCGAGGACAACAAGGAACTTGTTCGCGCCGACGGACTGGATCTTGAACTTGGTACGGGCATCCTCAGAAAGGAGTGTATCACTCCTGTACCATTGAATCTCCGGCTTGGGCGCGCTGTCCAGCTGACACTCAAAGATCAGCCGATTGCCATCGTCCTCCTGCCGCAATTGCGGCTTTTGCGTGAAGCTGGGAGCGAAATCGTCGGCCACTCCCATGGCTCTATGGTGGCGCGATGCGTTATAACGCTAACATGGGACAACCAAGGCCGCAGAGCACCACACCGCACACACCACCTACGAAGCACAGATTTAACACCCGCAAACACCTTCCATTGTCCGGACCTCGAAGGATAAGCCAACCACTATCAGTTTTAAACAAAGGCACACAGTTTTTAAGCACTCAGATAACCGATGGGACCTGGTCTGGATTATCCTTCGAAGCCTGTGGGAAAGTGTCTTAGCAGGAGACAACAAAGATGGTTTTGGTGGTTACAGAGAAAGGATCACAGAAAGCACTCCGCGCACTCCTGCAGGACCCCGTGTTGGATGTGTGTGATATTTATTGAGTTTGTTTTTTGCTGGTTTTGCAGGACTTACTTCGTGTTACCACACTCGGCGTGTACACAGCACTCTCACTCAGCCCGGATGGGGTTTTACGGTTTTACTTAAAAAGTGGACGTTTACTTATTACTTAAGCCGCCGTACGGTATGCGTGTCCTGTGTGTGTGGGTTCGCACGGACGCGTCGTCGAGTCGTTCGTCGTATCCTAGAGATTGCTTTGTAGCCTCCCAAAGCACTGACTAGCGCGGAGCCCGGCGCGGCACCCCGAATCTAAACCAGAGCGTGACGACGACGCCGACGACGCCAGCCAGCCAGCTTTCCGTTCCCCCACCACTGACGAACTTTTAGGCTTCGGGATTCGACTCAGCAGCGTCGCGACGCCGACGCGCATCCGCACAACTTTCCCCTGCATTGCACGCCCACCCACGGCTACGCATTGCGTTCCTGCAATCATCAACGTGATCAATCGCGTCTGTCCATTGATCGCCTGACTAATTGTACATTTTCCTCTGTATAAACGCGATTTAAGTAAGCCAACTTAAATCATCTGACTGAAGTCGTATGACTTACACTCAGCTGACTACGTCTAAAAACTCGTTTCCAAAACAGAACAAAATATGCATTCATGCGTTTAGTTAAGTACCTGTCTTAAATCAGTAGACTTAAGTCATGGTACACCTGAAAAAAACATCTGTGCAGGATATAAGCCTTTTTCAAGCTTGGATTGAAAAAGTTGACCTTAGTCAGGATAAATTTAGATTAGGATTCTGACTTAAGTCAGGTAGGAAATTACTCATCGAGCGCGCGATTAACAAAAACAATTCTGTCGATGGCAGACGTCACGTCCGCGGATGGTTCTCTGAAATGACGTGTAAACAAGATGGCGGAAATCATCTAACATTCGTGATGGTTTGGAGTGAGCCATATTGCTCCTGCGGTTTCCTGCTCGAAATAACCGGTCAGTGTGTATCGCTCGTGCTGGGCGCCGTGGTATTTTTAGAAGAGGGACCAGAGCGAAAGAGTTGTAATCTTATACACGTCGCGCCATATAGGGCGGCGCGCAAAGCGCAACCACATTCGAGCTGCGCATGCGCGACCGTATGAATTTGACGTGCGCGCGCATGCACACTTTGGGTGGCGCCTCCACCATTCCTACCATCAGCGCATGTGGGCAGTTGGCGCTCAACTGATCCGAGAGCTTTCAAGTGAAACTCTCCGTACTACCTCTAAACTCCACTCCCACCACTTTCGATTTGCTCGCCTTTCGAATTGAAAAAAATTGCGTGGAAACGCCTGAAATAAGATACCAGGATATTTAAGTCACAGCGTTGTGAAAATCTAGCCTGAAGGAGCATTTACGACATTCGCCGTTTTGCCGTCCGGTCGGCTGATTTAAGTAGCGACGTTTATCGGCGGCGAATGTATGCCAGGCTGTTGCAAAAAGTGCGAAACTATGTCTAGATCCTCGTGCGACGGCGCGACGCACTCATAATGCGACAAGGCAAAGTGGAGCAGAGTGCAAGTAGGACAAGCGACGTTAAGTAAAGTCGCTCGGCGAATGTGTGCAGGTTCATCGCGATATTTTCGTTTTGTCGTTGGCGTCGCCCACAAGGGGGAATCCCTGCCGTCGCTCTGCTGATCTCCATCCCGGATCCTCTCTCCCTCACTCCTATTCCAGAAAGGCAACCGCAAACGCTCGGAATTGCAAAATACGCGGTCATTAAATATAATTTTTGAGGACTTGAACTGCTTCGCGCCGGCCTACTACGAAAATAGTGTGGGAAGGTACAAGACACAATTTCCCATTTTATTGTGCGAATTTCCTAACACATATACCTACTTCACTCGACTATACTTATCTTGATTCAAGTGTTCTCAAGTCAAGTGTACTTACACATCCTGTACTTACAAATTTTCTTGATAACTTTCGAGCAATATTGTTAACTTTACAATCATTAATTAACGTCAATTTTCTGATAGTAAGCAAATGAAGTCAACTTAACTATCAATAAATCGACGAAATTTGAGTTTATTATATATTATAAGTAAATTTTAAATTTCACAAATGAGTATAGTATAAATGTTTTCAAATAAAATCGAATTAGTTTAGTATTTTTTAGAGGACAAAAACACGTGTGAGTTTGAAAGAGTGTGGAAAGTTGACTTAAGTCACCGCGAGCAGGGAATATTTCACTTTTACCGCGATTTGTAAGCTGTTTTTCACGTGATGAGCTATTTCTAGACGAATTACGTTCTTCATCCCGATATTATGATAGATTTACAGCAAATGTGTAAATATACACTAGGCGCAAAAGTTGTATAAATAATTGGAAAGATGCGCGTTTTTATGTGCATATTTGTGTCTATAAAAATATTTTTTCGTGCTAAATCGTTACGGAGACGCAGGCGCGTCGTTTTGCGGCTGTCCTCGTGTGATTTAAACATTTTCGAATCGATCTGACGTGATGATAAGGTAACAAATTGTGTCTGGTCGTCTAATGCCAAGAAATTGCACTTAATTTTCAAAAATAGTTCAATGAGTGAGTGAAACTTGAAGAAAATTTACTTAACCTCGTTTGGAATATATTTAGTTTAATGTGCTTGTTTAATTGAACGATACTTTTGGCGTATCCAGCTTAAATCTGTTATATAGAGTTATTATTTTTCCTTTGATCCAGTCTTTTGGTATCTCTTCTTCTTCCCATACTTGATGGATTACTGCATGTATTCGAGTTTTCAGTGCTTCTCCACCGTATTTAAATAATTCGTTGTTCAGGTTGTCTTTCCCTGGTGCTTTGCCATTTCTTAGTCTGTTTATTATCTTTGCGGTTTCTATTTCTGTTGGTACTGTCACTCCACTTGTTCGTTTTGTTGGGTTTCTACTACAATATCTTGTGTTTCTCTCCTGTCCTGCGCATAACCTATATGAACTCAAGAAAATGTAAAGAAAATCGCGGTAGACTCTTCATCGACCAGGACAGTCGATGAATAATCATAGACCCCAACTCAACCCAACCTGTGCTAAACTACATCAACCCAACAGAGCCAATGCAAGTCACTCATAGTGAAAACGTACCTATGTAAGTCTAAAATATCCCAAGATAACCCGAACTAATTCAAACGTACTCAAAACATTCCAAATTAAACTTAGATTGCATAATGGTCATTAATTATTTATTTCATACATGCCATTTGACCTATTTCATTTGTCCCCCTCCGCGGAACTACCATTTTGGGATATCAGATAGGTATTACTGCCGGTTATATCACGTAACCTCCCTTATCCTTACATTTCTGGTTCAGGATATTCTTTACATAGTTTGGTAAGATGTTTGAATAGTTTTCACACATTCGCAATCTCATTCAAGATCTGAGTATCAGTATCTGAGTATCACTATCATTGGTCATGTTCCTGTGTTTATGCCACCGAGGATAATTAAAGATAGTGTTCTGCAGTGTAATTTTATTCGCAAGGTTCACTCCGCAGTAGACCTTTTTACCATGCGATAGGGATAATGTCTGCTTAGAAATTGGCACAGCCAAAAATCTACCTCACCATGTTTTCTTGTATACTAGGTCTTGGTGTCTGGTATAAACTTCCTCTTC
>WSZQ02000004.1:3315276-3370207 GCA_019419845.2 Weissflogia rhopalogaster | reverse complement strand
TATATATATTTCCGATTTTATCTTTAGTTCTTTTTTCTTGTTGTCTATCTACGCTAAATTTTACACCATTATTTGGTTTTTCTCACGGATCACTCCGCATCATCTTCACTTTTTTGTATATATATAATATATTTATATATTTGTATTTATATATTTATATTCATTTGTTTATTTATAACTTATTTTGTTTGTAATTAGTTCCTAGACTACGCAAGTTTGTACAAGGTTAAACAGGAAACTGAAACAGTAGGCTGTGGAGGCCAATCTTTATAAATATAAACTCTTATACGCCTAAAACATGTTTAACATGTAGTATTATTAACACTATACCGCAATATTACAAGTAACACAATTGAATCTTCATCATCTTTGTTTATACTTTGGTTTCGTGTGTATGCTCCATCTTTGTAGGTTTTTTCTGTATGATGGGTGTGTGAATCACTTTGCCTCGCGCAACCTGCTTACTGAGTAGGCTAACTTCTAGACTAACTTACTGTCGCTTGTCTTCGATGACTTCCGGGTTGGAGAGGTGAGATGATTGTTGATACTCTCATCGCCAACAGAGGATCGTCAGGTTCCCCGCATGGTCGGTTGCAGCGTGGGTCTTCCGGCTTTAAGGTACTAGGGTAAGGCTGGGCGCCAACCATTCTTCGTCCGCGAGCTGCCAAACAGACCTGACATCAGGTGGGGGTGTGGGGGAGTTTTTTGTTATCTGTTTTTTTTTATTGCAGGAGATCGCCTCATGCACACACGCACATACATCCGAGCGTGGTGATTGTGGTTTTTTTTTTCGAGTGAGTGTGAACTAGTGAACGAGGAGGAAAATCGCAGTTATACATGGTTAAGCGTGATCTAGCCTAGACCTAGGCCATCTCGGTGGTGGGGGGTAAGGTGGCCCAGCGAACCAGCCACGTGCAGTGCAGGTTCCCAACAACCGCTCAGCATTCACACGCCCAACACAGAGGAAAGTACCTAACTCTTCGTAGGAGGTTGTGATCGGTGTACGATTTGTGCTCTTTGTTATGATTATGAAAGTTGCATTATTTGTTAGTTTGTTTAAGGTTGCATTAGTTTGTTTTTTGGCGGGAGAGGTAATTTGTGCTGTAGGTTGCCGATGGTTGCATAAGCGAGCAACTCAGGGTTTTCGTTTCATTTGTTTGTTTGCTTAGGTTCGGTTTTGGCACGAATGTCCGCGACATTACAAATCTAGTACGCGGAGTGTATTTTCTTGTATTAAAATATCACTATGTTGGTTGGTTGACTAATATGTGTGTTTCATTATTGAGCCTGAAAGAAGAAAAAGCCTAGTTTAGAAGAGGACACCCGTGCTACGACTAAAGAGATAGAAAAGAGGTTGTTTTTCTGAGGGAGGTGGTGGTGGCGAATGCCGCCGAACCTGGACACAAGCTTGGGAGATAGAAAGACTAATTCGCATGCTTCGTGCTCGTTTTGGGATTCCACTAGTACGTGTGCGTCGTCGCCTTCGTGGAAAATGGAGCGTCGAGTGCCAAAGTCAGCACCACGGAAATCGAACTTGCCGCTAAATATTGTATGAGCATAGATGGGAAGGTGAGCTCTTTGAATGAATACATGAATAAATGAGTGTTGGAGCATAAGGACGGGAGTGAGGAGTTTGGAGAGGATCAGGCATAACAACAAGAATGTGGGAACAGTGCATGGAAATACCGATAGTTTCAACTCATGCGCATCTAACGCGACCTAAAGACCTCGTCTGGAGTGGCCCATCTGCGTTTTCAAAATAATCCATTCGAAAAGTTTTAATCATATCAGATCTGAAGTGGATTTTCAAGTTTTGCACACAATTGATGAAGTGATTGATTGAATTCGTTTTTGTATTAATTTCCAGCAAAAATATTTATATCAAAAGATTCTATCTGCACACGTAAAAGTGAAGGGGAGTGGAACTTAATCTATAGCATGCTTCGGTCCCATTCCATTCACAACTGCCATTCACTCACACAAGCCCGAAAAATCGCAAGCAAAGGTGGTTTGTTTATTCGCATGCCCATTGTCAGTGTGAAGACATTTATACGAGTCTGATTTATATAGAGAGAGATAGGGTTTGTAACTACGAGTATGTACGAGAGTATCGTTCAATGCTGTTGGTGGTAGCGCATTGGGACCGAGGTACTCACTTGGTATTGTTGAATTGGAAACACCAGTCCAGGCTGTTGGAGGGCGGCGGCACCGGGCGTCGCCATTTGCTGTGGCGTCGTGGGGATCTGCGGTTGGCCGGGAATGCCCTGCCAGGTGGTCGGCACTTGCATGCCCATTCTGCTAAATCGAGAAAGCATCGAGTGTGGTTAGGCACGTTGGTATACTTGAGAGGCAACCTCTAATTGTGTAGGACATATGTGGCAGCAGGGAGCACTAATGATGCTAGGTCAAGTGTGCGGGAGCCGTATAGTGTAGACACTTACCCCATGTAAGACTGCTGATAGCCGGCGAACTGACCGTAGGTGTAGCCTTGCATGCCCTGCAAGAATTGACCCTGCATCTGGGCGGCGGCAGCAGTGGTGGGAAAACTCTGTGGGTACCAGTAGCCCAGCTGCTGACTGTATGCTCCGTACGGATATTGCGTACCAGCCAGAGCCTAATTGTACATACCAAGGGTTATTTCATAAAATAAAATTATTAAAATTCTACATAAGTTATGTTATTATTGAAATGAAAGAGGTTGTTTTAGAAGTACCTGTCCAGGGACGGGAGCGTTGTTTGGATCACCAGATTCTTTACCCCATGAGCATTTGACAACCTGCCCGTTGATGTCTGTATTGTGTACGGCGACGATGGCATGAGTTGCTGATTCTTTTGTTGAAAAACTAAACATTTCTAGTTAGACTTCAAGATATTTAAATATTTCTAAATTAAGCAGTATGTACCCTTGCAATGTCGGTGTTTTAGTAGTTGAAATACTAACCGAACAAAGGCATATCCTTTTTCCTTGAAGACACGTATCTCTTGAATTGTACCAAAAGGCGCGAAAGTCTTCTGCATCAATTCTTCGGTAAGACCATTGGTAATTCCTCCGCAATACACGGTGCAATTGGTTGGACTGCTTTGATTGTATACTTCATCGAATGTCAACGGTTTCGAATTAACTGGAAATAATGGATAAATATAAATATATGCATTCCATTACAGGCCGCCTCACAGAAATTCCCTTACAGGAACAATATGCTGGTAAAACAAAGTGAAATTGAAATATACCCCGTATTCAGCGTGTTCGAGCCCGGGTTACCCGACAAGCAGATGAAAAGATGAACGACGATTGTGCAGCAACGTGAAGGAACGGTTTTAATAAAGCGAAGTAGAGCGAAGTGTTTTCGTTCATGATTGATTTCGCTCGGCTAATGAGATGACAGGCAACTTACTGATGAACCTATTCTCGGCAACGATCGGTAATTTCGCTAGCGATGTGTAGCATTGTTCGCTTTGTTACGCCGTACGCTGAGTACTGCCACGGTCGCCTAGTGTTCCCGCCGCCTCCACCGCCATCTTCGTCGCGTCGATGAAGTTATTGTGCATCACGCTAAACTACGCTGGGGCTGTAATTTCGAACGCAGGGGGAACGAGCAAAATTTCCGACACACTCGGTGGCAGCTGCAGCGCATGGGAAGCCGTAACAGTGTGCCGCATTTTAACGCCATTAAAATTCAATGATTCAAGGGATAGGTAAGGGGAGAGACACTCTGGGCGGCCGCCTCCCAAAATACTGAATTGTATCGCTCATCGCATCAATTACCTGGCAGGAACAGCGAGCGTTTTCACAGTTTTACGTGTGCGGCGTTTAGCTTAGCGTCGTTGCGATAACAGTATGGCGGGTAGGGGCTAACCGCCACGTTACCGTCCCCGGGCCTGTGGCACAGGCGCCAATAAAACGTTATCTTTGCGGGCGCGAGAGAACGATGCAAACGTTAAAAACTGCTCGCTTCCAGGCGAGCGCGCGTGGAAATAACGAAAGTTGGCCAACTCTTGACGTTTGGCCTCCCTTCCAAACAAACCCCTCGCAACTCCTCATCTCTCTCTTACCCCTCGTATCCCTCATACGCCTTGAAGCCTTGTGCAATCGTTCATCATGTGCGCAGCGCAATGTTGGGGAGGCATATTTAATACGTGTTTAAAAAATAAAGTTGCGAGACTGTTTGGCGTTGTTTCCCTATCGGTGGTATGTATCCGAGAGGCACAATTTCGTCGCGTGTCGCCGCTGTTTGTCACGTGATGAAGGAAATCACGCACGCACACGTTTGCTGATAACAAACTTGGTGTGTGGTGCTTTTTTGTGGGTACGCTTGGCTGCGGGGAATGGGGAAGTCATTGTTAAGGCGCTGGCAGGAATGGAAAAAGAGTTAAAATGAGCATTGCGACCAAGAAATGCTTGCACGAGTCGGGAAATGGCCGTAATATGACGGATTTTACGAGTGCGCGACAGTGAACATGAGCATGAACATCATGACTCGGCGGGGAGGAGGAATATGACTGCGCAATGCGGATATTTTCAGATTGACGACATGATGTGATAACGATGGAAATAACCATACGATTACTTCGTCGTGCCCGTCGGCGACGCGTCGATGTTGATGCGCAACAATGTCGATGAGTCAGGATGACGCGTGAAAGGAGGCGAATTAAATAATAAGGCGTAATCAATAACGTCCATGGCGAATCAAAGACACGTCGCTAATCCCCGACCACGCCTTAATCGAAATTCCTTCATTTTTACCCCGTCTTGATGATGCCGGTGTCGACAGGGACCGGATGCACGTGCCTGTTGTAAAACCACCTTTCGCGCCGGCTGTATGTGGTTGCGCGTCACAAAAGGACAGTCTTGCATGCTGCTGAGGGAGGTTGGAAGGTTAGAGGGGTGGTGGGAGTGGAGAGCAGAAAGAGGAAAGGTTGGTGGCGCACATCTTTACCATCTATCCGCTATCCGACGGAATTAGTGTCATGCTTTTTCTCGCGCACGACCGACTTCCGCATGCGAGCACGAGCGTGCAATCAACGGGCAGGACGAAGGGAAGAAATTACATGTGTGCCAAATTGCGCCGTCACGACTGCGTGCCCCAGACATGATTTCGAATTTTCGCGAGAGACCGGCAAATTATATCTAGAAAATAAAATTTTCAGCACGCGGCGCGGTGGCAGCTACGGGGACGAGGGGTGTTGGTTGGGTGTGCAGACGGGTGTATTTTGTGCGCTGCTTTCATTTACCCCAAATGAAAAACGATTGTCTCTTCACTGAGTTTTCCAATTATGGACTTGCCAAGTATTCCAATTCCATTCTGATTTAACCTCATCGTAGCGCAAGGCCAAAAATGTTGATAAGCTTGAAATAGATATATATGACAGGTTGGTATTGTCTACTTTAATGTGTTTCGTATAGTTCTTTTCTTTATAAGAATGCTATTCGATACCAAAATTTTAAGAAAAATAAAATATTGTGATCTGTTAAAGTGTGACGATTACTCGGCAACCGTGACAGGTCTAAGGATTTGACACTATAATTTTAGGAGTTCCTTTGCATTCTTTATCTTTCTATTCTCAGTATTTTTTATCTTGTGGAAGAAAAATGTACTGAAGGGCAGAAAATATCAACAGATAAGTACAATAGCACTTGTTAAATTAAGCGCATGTGTTTAAAACAAAATTAGAGTTTCAAATAACAGCGATTCTATTAGTGTCTACCACACAAGTTTTAATTGAAATAAAGTACGCTTGTCGGCGCACTGTACGCTTCTGAAATCCAAGAAGACGAGCGCACACAATATATCACAAATCAGATTTGCGAAATCCGACGACTTGGCGTGCCGAAGCGGCGGCGGAGGCGGCACAGCATCCGTGGGAGCAAAAATTGAAAATAAACAAAACGACTCCGTGCCCGTTGAGCTGGATTTAAACCGATAGCGCACGCACGCACGGCGCGAATAACTTGGCGAAATATTGTTTTGTGTTTCTTCCCAGGCTTCCCACGCGAAGGGGGTTTGGCTATGCGCAGTAGCGCAAGAAGCAAGACGGAAAAAGGACCACCTTCACAAACACAATTTCGAGTGCTGAGCGCGTCGAATGAAAACGCTGTTAAGCAAAACGACTTGCCTCATTGTCAACGCCGCGACGCCGTTTGCTAATGCCGTGCGCGATGAAGAACGAAATATGCATGCCGCAGACGTACTGCTCGACAAATATGCGCAGGAATTGCTTGGTGGCGGTGACGGTGGCGGGTGCGAGTACGTTTTCCTATGTGTATACGTATGGGTGTTAGCATTAGAAGTTGCACGACTGTATTTGACAGTAAGTAACATGTCTTTCCAAAGATTACATGTCTCATAAAGTCGGCAAGGCATGGCCACATTGGGAGGCTTGGTGGTTTTCAAGGGTGGCAGTGGGAGAGAGGCGGCGTGGCGACGTCGGCAGAGCAATGTGCGTTGGTGGAATTTTCGGCGGCGGTTCCCCACAGACCTGCCGTAACTGAGTTTTTTCGCCAGCGTGCGAGCACGGAAATTTCCCTCACTTTTTTGCGCTGCGCTTTGGCGGCCCCTGGTTGACCCAATCAAGTAGCAATTCCGAGCCTGTCAAGAGTGCGCCGCTTCTGTTTCGAATATGCCTGCGAGGGACACGCATTACGTATTCACATGGCCCAGGCGAACGCTGCCGCCCGTGCCCGCGGCCCCGCCAAAAGAATACGTAAGTTCAGATTCGGCCTGCTCTATTCTTCGACGTCGGTATGTCGCTCAATAATGCACGCCGCCGCCGTCGACGAACGCCAAATCTTGCGTGCACCTACGCCTAGAGCATGTATGCGAAATTATTTCAATATTCTTTCTCTCACGGCTCAGGAGGCCAAGTCAGCGGTTTCGCCTCCATTATGTCAATGTTTAGATTGTGGTAGCGTAGCAGGAAAATGTAGGACCGATGAACTTTCAGAGTTGATTATATTTAAATAACGTCCGCTCTGTTGCAGACGAATCAAAAACGATAGGTATCCGGGTCACATGATTGCGTAACGATTTTTCTGCATTCAGTCCATGACATTTAATGAAATTAACATGGTATGAATGCTAGAATATGCCGATTACTTGGCGACCGTGACTGGTTTCAGAGTTTGGAACTACTGCAGCAGTCAGACCTGTCACGGTCGCCTTATGTATTTCTAAAGTATTAACTCTTAAAAAGTGTTGTGGAAAAGAAGAAAAAGGAATTAATTTAATTTTTAAGAGTATTCCACAGAAGCAAGCTTTAATAATAGAATTGTTCATAAAGTTTATTTGACAAGTACAAGAAATTAAATGGTAGATAAAAACAATAGAAACTAGTTGTTAGATAAAATGGCAAGTTTTTATTCATTCCTTAACATTTAATGAAATTAAAATGATCTTCTAATGATAGATATTACCATAATATATCGATTACTTGGCGAATGTGACAGGTCTTACCTTTTAGAAGTACTACGGCAGTTTGGCCTGTCACGGTCGCCAATTGTATTTCTAAAGTTTCAGCTGTTAAAAAATGTTGTGGAAAAGAAGAAATGTATGGTAGGTAAAAATGTAGACCGATTGCTGAAGTAAGTAAAAATGTTGGTAACAAATAATGATGCGAGGGAAATTACCTTCGTTTTTTGGAGCTGGCGGTTTTCGCGTTGCCCAATTCGTGCGAATACTGCGACTCCCCAACCATTGGCCATTCATCGCCGCTATGGCGCTCTCAGCTTCCTGTAACATAAAGACGACCATCAAATGTCAAATATCTGCATTTATTTCGGTCGTTCGATGAGATGTGTCGTCCGGGCGCGATTGGCGTCAAATTTTATTGGTTGCCAGCAATGCGTCAAGGAGATATTACATATCCTATAAATCCACGACATGTCTTCGAACGTTCTAACGTCGGTCCGGACCAGTAGCGCGTGAGGCGTACAAGTATAACTATGCGCTTTTGCACAAAGCGCGTCTACGGCAAACGCGGCGTCAGCTTCGGTCCCAAAAGCTCGAATTTCCCTGCGTCGTCCTCGCCGATGGCTGGGGCGAATTGCTTCCCGAACACTATCGTCACTAGCCGCTTGCATGTCACGCATCAAGCTCAATCGGCGCGGCGCAGCTAGGGCGTCCAATCTGAACGCAATCGAAATATTAAACGCCCGCAAGCTTGCGTTCGCCAGTAAACACACGTGCCTGCACGTACACATGGATTATATTCCGATGATTATCGGGTCTTTTGTAGGAATTTACGGAATTCCAACTAGCAGCGTTGATTATCAAGAGCCAACCCGCAGAAGGAATCGGGCACGCCACCATTAAATTTCTCCTTATACAGTTTACTTCAGAGTAATTTAATAAACCTCGTATCACAAACTACTGATCATAACATCAACCAACTGTGAAACCAACTTTAAGAATCTTAATTGTATTAGCTACTAGTATATGGGGCACGTCAGGATCGTCTAGACTCCAGGACAGATGTACATAAAATAACCTGTCACGGCAGCGAAGAGTTTTATTCTTTATCAACAGTCTATTGTAACCGGAAATTCTCTTCAGGATTATTGTTAGAAAAGCAGAAACTGGTGTTATCCTGAGGTCAGTGGTTTACAACGCCCCAAATGTTGCTTCTCGAAAAAAATCAAACGAAGAAGGACAAAAACAACGCAATGTGACGGCTCCGACAACAGACCAGGGAATTAATTCCTTTCCTTTTCTTACTTTTTGTTTTCTTTACTCGTGTGTCTTCCATGTGCTCTATAATCACGAGCTTAGCGGAGTATAAAGAGGGTTGAGGATCATCTAGCATCATGTAGTGTACACACAGGATGAAGATACGAAAAAATGCCCGAAAAATCCCTCATCGAATGGATGATGTGTTGCTCTGGTGTCCATATCCAAGGGTGGTGTTTTCAGGAGTGGGTGTGGGTCAAAATTTTGGGGGTCTTTACTTTGTTGATTGTGGCCTGTGCCCTGGTGGGCTACTTTATCGATCCCGTGGCATAATTTAGCAGCCGGCAGATAGTTACATAATGTGTGCTGGGGATGCATGTCCCTGAAGACGGCTGGTGGCCGCAAAGGCGACCCCGGACACGCAGCGTGTTACCACATGTGTTTGCAGCCTGCCGAATAATATTGCCATGGGTACGTGATCGCGTGAATAATCCACGATAAACGTGTGCATTGTGCGACTGCTTGTATAACAGTGCGTAATGTGCAGTCATGGTACCCTCGAGCATGAGGAAATTTACCGCCACATCTACGCAGGCACGCACATGATCTTTCCAAACGTGAAAACCCTTTGTTCGTCGACTGCTAGAACAAACTGGGCGAAGATGATTTTTGACAGGTTATACTGCATCATATCGGAAATGACAAAATGTTCTATGTCCTACAATGTTGTATATACGAGGGTGGTTGTTATTGTTGTAGTTATCCGCGTGCAGTTGGTTTCCTTCCGACCGACAAGGCGATGCAGTGAGAAAGGCATTCCGGCCGGAGAGAAGGGCTAATCGATTACTGGCGCGTCACAAGGATAGCGTGCTGAAGCACATACACTCACACCCACACTAGGCGGTTTGCTAACATTTGCGAGCGTTTACTGTCGGGCGTTGGTGGCGTTGGTTGGAGAGCCGGCAACTTTGTGGGACGGGGTGCTAGGCGTCTGTTTTATATTTGCTTTACGACGAGCAGCGCGGTAAAACTCGGCAGTGCGACCCTGCAATGCAAACGTCTTTGTGCTGCATTCGCCTTCAGCACCCACCTCTGGCCACCGCCTCCGATGCCACCACCGCCGAAAACCCCGGTCGCAAAAAAAGACGCCACTAAAATACGCCGCCACCAACACCATGCCAAAACACGAAAGAAAAATTATACCGCAGCGCATTTTAATGTAAATCCGACTTGCAGTTACTGCGGGAACCAGATGCTTTGCGTCAAAAACGTACTCGCCCACTAATACGAACGCCTGTCTTAATTACGTGGCATTACGTGAGGTCGAATAATTACGGTTTTATGCACGGTCGCGGGAATGAATTAATAATGCGCTTATTTTCCATTTTCCATTGGTTTGTTTCCCATTTTTCTCGAATTGTGTCAACAGTTATATTTTATATGGCGCGACGCATTGAATCGCGTTAGATGAACGGGTGGCTTTGTGGTGTTTTTGCAGTGTTATAATATTTTTGTACAAAGTATCCTTATATAGGTTAGCAAAGTATTTCAATAAGTTTTATGTGTTAATATCTACCTATCATGCCAGTTATATCTAGCCAGTTATGGTCATCTAAAGATTCCACCGAAATATTCTTAATTTTGTCAGTCACTGTAATTGGTATAAGTGACCCATTCAACTTAAATATTCTAAATATTATCAGTGACTGCTACTAGTCTAGGTAAATGTATCACTAAAAATAGCATTTCTGGTTTATTGGTTTACAAACATCCGAAAAGTTGGACCTCGAGAAAAATCACAGGATAATCTCGCGGCCACGTGAATGAATTAATAATTCGCGTATTTTCCATTTTCCGTTTGGTACGTTTCCCATTTTTCCCGAATTGTGTCAATAGTTATAGTTTATACGACGCGACGCATTGAATCGCGTGTGTGTGGTGCGCGTTTTGCGAGGGGTGAGTGGGTGAATGTGGCAGTGGTGATAGTTTTTTTGTACAATTTACGTCGACGCATAACGTTCGCAAAACAAAGCGCTGAAAGTTTCTCGCCTGCCACCACCACCGGCACCGCTGCCACCACAGCGCGGAAAAACTATAATTTCGTTTTGAATCAATAATATGACATTCTGCGCTTCTCACCACCAAATGCACATGGTGCAATCACGGCTAAAGTTTGCAGTAATGGGCGAAAGTTAGCAATCGTAAAAGCGGCGCTTTTCAGCGCACGCCGTAAAAATGTTGTTAAATGTTGTTAGCCGCCGCTGATACAGCGTGCGATAGTAAAATGTGAAGAAGCGTAGATGCGAGGGTGGCCTGGGTTGATGATGGCGTAACCGACCGCACATAGATCGCTTTGGCAAACTTGAAATGGTCATGCGGCATGCACCCACACAGATTTCACAGAGGCAAGGGAGAGAGGTGTTTTACATGAGTGTCATTGAAGGAGGTAATTTGGTAGTGTGTATGGGGTGTGTGTGCTGTAGGGGTATGGCTGTATGTGTATGTGAAATTCATTGTGCAGACGTCGTGAATCGAAAACGCGCACCGCATAGCGAGCCAAACGTTCGCATCGCACCGGCCCCAGTTAAGTTCTGCGGCGGGTTGATGGAGAGAATTTCCCTCCTAAAGTACGACGCATACAGAATGAGCACCCTGGTGGTGGAGGTGGTGGAGCTGTGAAAAACACACGAAAGGACGCAATGTCGTAACTCGTGTCCGTACACATGCCCGCCACCTGCACCTGCAACCCCCACCCCTCCACCTGTGTGCACCACTTGCACTGTGTTCATGTGTGTTTATCGCGCACGAGTAATCGGAAAACGCTTCCGAAAGCACCACATGCTCACTGCCATCGCCGCCAGTTCACCCACTAACGGCAACAAGTAAAAACCGACGCCCCGGCAAGATACTTCAGGAAGCACTAAGTATTCGAGGGTTCATAGCCCACACTACCCAGACCACCTGCAACAAACCCATGGGAAAATTAAATCGTATGAGTTTATTTACGTGATTTCTTTACGCTATCTAACTGTTCAGACATTTGCATTTGCTTGTCCCTGCAAGGAATTCATGGACATTTGGGCAGGTGTTGGAGCAAAAACGGCGCTAACTCGTGGAGATGCTCTAATGCGCGTCTAGTTGTTGAATCCGGCTTAAGTAATTGTTTTCTCCACACCCTCGTCTCCCAAGGAACCCTATTTGAAAGGACTTTAACGCTCTATCGAAGGTATCGTGTTGAAGTGGGGATAAAAGCTCGAAGTGATTCTCTTTCTTGCCAACCTCTCCTGCACCCAATTCCTAAGTTACATTTATGCATCCCAATGCAAATATAACCGGATAGTTGCTAGCGCCTAGAAGTGGGAGGGTCGCGTTCAAACAGCACGAAGTTTATTTCGATAACTCGCTGGCTGGGGTGGCAGAGGAAGGCGAGGTGGGAAACAAGTTTAATAATGTTTGCCAGGGCAGCGTTCCACTCCGGCCACCACGTTTCTTCCACTTCATTCCAATCTTCCGTCGGAGAAATGACTTTTTTGCACTACAAGCGATGGGGCGAACACCTACGCGAACTTACTTGCCCCATGTTCGTATAATTGGTACATATTTTAACAACAACAATATTTACCGAACTAATTCGAAGTCAAGTTGGTTTATGCGCTGCTCGGAGCGTTTACACCGCGGACGAGCTCGCAGAGCATACGAGAAGCTGAATGTCTTATTTACGCTGTTATTTTAAGAAGGCCTATACTTTATGTCTGCCCAACGCATCCACCCCGTGGCAAACTTAGCGCTTCGTGCAAACAAATCACAAGTTTTCCGGCCAAGCTCCACGAGCGCTCGGCGGCGTTTCCCAACATTTTGCCCGCGTTTGTATAATGCATTAACTAGGAAATTTGAGGCGAAACTACACCGCGGAAAAATATCACCTGAATTCTATATTTCGTTGCAGTTTTAGGCGGGAATAAGTTGGAAAGAACATGTTTCTCTCCATACATCCTGCCGACCAACTGAACGTTGTTGAGCCTTTGTTGGGTTGTTGCGTGCAGGTTGCGTTCGCGTAAGTTGTGTCGTTTGCAATCGTTTATATCATTGTTAAACTAAAATATATGTTGCCATTACGTCGCACTTTCTTTAAACGTGCGAGCAGTATTTTATGGTATGTTTTATGGGCCCACGGTTGGGACAACTTCATTCCAATCAGATTTGCGCCCGCCGGCGGTTGTCATTCGGCGATATATGGCGTGTTTTCGCACATTATTATACGAAGCACAAAGGGGGCTCGCCACGTCTAATGTCCGTAATAAAAATAACGAAAAATGGCAGGCTATGGACGGCTGGGGGACAATAAATAAAACGCAATCGCGCGTTATGAATGAAAAAGCGTAGGAGTGATGAATGGTCCTCAGGTCTGGAAATATACTAATACAATGCAGTAAAATGTCACCCAGAAAACGACAAATAAAAGTGCAACAGTTATCCTGTCACAATGATACCCTATAGTACTAGAAATGTTTTCTTTGTTAAATATTTTCATAAACATTAGTTTCCGTTGCAGTATTTTCCCTGTTTCATAAAAGATACATAATTATACTCTATGAATATCCAAGGACATCATAAGAAAACAATTTGTTGCCCATAGAAAGTTATGCGATATAATTAATAAAACAAACAAGCGTACGCAAAACAATTCTCCTCCTAACTCATGTTCTTCCCCGCTGTATCCTGTACAAGCAGCAAGTTCCACGCAACAAAAAGTCCTATACTGTTCTTGGTTTTGCTAGTACGAGTAGAGAGGGATCTCTTCCAAGTATCTCCAGGGATAAAACCTGCTTAGTATTCCGTCTAAGCGGTCTGTGGTCATCCGGCGGCTAAGTCACTCGGTATGAATAACCACAGACAGCAAGGGGATGATGATAATTAATGAGATGTGTAAACCGGCCGGTCAAACTTTCCGTTGCGTCATCAAACGCCACGCAAATAAGCGGAACGCGACGATTTCGGCCGCGGTCAAACATTCTGTTCAGCACGGGGAAGGCTAAAACACGATCTCTAATTGCCCGCTATAGAGACGACCAGCCTAAAAGGGGGATAAACGCAAACAATAAACGATTTCTGGATGGCGCGCGTGGTCTTAAAAGTCGCTCGGCGCCAGCGCTGCGGGTGAGATAAATTGCGGATGGGAAATTGGTTAATCGAGGGCGAATTATATGCCAAGTACGTGATGGAGGTCTCTCGAGGCTTCGCCTGGATACTTGACGAGGCGGATAAATTCCGTTTTGTTTTATGCGCCATTAGATCTATACTTTCACGTTATTAAAAATAACAAACGTTTAATGAAACCTTCTTCATCACAATATGATGAAAATTAAAGGAAACATTTGTTGTGACCTGTGGGAAGATGTGTTAACTTTAAGTGGGCATCGGAACTGTAGTAAACATTATAAAACGGTGAAGAAATTGCCCGAATAATTGTTATTATAATCGTGAAGGTTTATGGTTGTTGCGTCTACATCGAAGGATAGTCTAAAGATCCGGTTCGAAGGACCATAAAGTTTTCCGGATGGGACGTGTTGTACTCCGCAGGATTGTTTGGCCCGTGTATAGGAACATGGACATTGATTTTGAAGGTTTGGCATAATTTGTAGCAATAGATTCAAAACCAAAGTAATGGAATAATAATCTATAGAAACTAATAAAACTTGAATATAAAATTAAAATTTACCATTAATTTTATGAAATCTTGTTGTGGTTTGAGTAAACAGATTCTAATATAAAATAATGACCATAAATATTAAATAATTATATCCTTTAGCATAAATAGTTGGAATTTTATCGTTTATGCAAAGGACAATAAAAACGGTATCGTGTGGGCTGGCTAAATTAAATGCATCTCGAAACTGTCTATTAGAGGCAAGGCATAGTTTTGTTTCGGCATTGTCAAGTTTAATAGCCAGTCGCGTGTATGTGCGGACGGGTTATGCTTTCCGGTTTTCCGGACGCCGGAGTACGGTGTCAATTACGACCAACCCACCCACAGACTATTCTCATTGCTGGCGACCCCCTCAACTACACTGTGCTTCCATCGCCGCATTGAGAGACCGCCACCGTCGAAGAAACCTCCGACAATCGAGAGACAGCTTTTCAGAGCGAACGCAAACAATGGTCTGGTAACGGCCCACCGCAGCCACCGCTACTCGCCGCCTCCACAGCGAATGCCATTCGGCCGGCTTACGTACGCTAGGGCCTTGTTCACGCTGTGTGCCAGCGCGAACAGAGTGAAAAGCAGCGACGTGGGCGGCGGGTTTACGCTCGCCGGGGTTATGGATCTCATTTCGGGCCAAATGGTTGGTCATCTTGTTTGTTGCTATTCGCACGCTGTGCGGCGCACCGGGCTCCCAAACCAGTCGTGTGGGAAGATGCCATGCAATACTAGGGGTCCCATCTACTAATCCACCTCTTTCGCCTATAGTATCCAACATCTAACGCCGGCTCAACCCATAGTGGGTCTCGGCGTAATCGGGTGGTTAGTGTGCATGGGAGTTAGTGGTGGAATCTTGCGAGGAGTTTGCGGACGCTTTTGCCTGAAATTGCGGCAGTTTGTTTCGAAAAAGCGGGGCGCATCTACTTTAGATCGAGTGCGTTTTGCTGCGCTGCTGCGGGGCTTTGATCCAAACTCTCCAAAGAGATTTACTCAGGTAAATTGATTAGATGGTACAGCACAATCTCAAGAACCTCTCAAGAATGTCTCATCCAATTTTCCCACAACTTGACTTAAAATTTAATTAAGAGTAAAGAAAAACCACAAAAATGTGAAATTGGTTTCATATCAAGTTATTTAAACAAAATTATCGACATTTAATGTTTATTCCCAGTAATTCTTTGTCAATACGAAGAAAATCAATCATACAGTGGGACGATTTCGAAAAAAGTGTCTTAATTCGTTGCAGTCATAAAAAATACACATTTCGCCTCTTTTATCATGAATTTTACCATATTTAGAATACTGGAATGAATGATACACCATAGCTTAACTCTTATGTTTAATTAATTTAAAATTTTCTTTATCCTTATTATCGTCAACAAAGGGCAAATTCTACCCCTGATAGAATTATTCTTAATATCGTTAAATTTATGATAAGAAGACGAGAAAAGTGTATTTTTTGCTGCTCACGCGTCGCTGCGTCGATTTTAGACGCTTTATTCTTGAAAGTTTGAATTGAAATAGTCTAAACTGGACTTGACATTTTGAAAATTTGCAAATTTCAACAAGGTTTAAATTACATTCAAACTATCATCACCTTGACAAAACCTAGTAGAATAAACAGACTCAGGTAAATTAATTAGATATTACAGTATAATCATAAGAATACAACATCCCTTGACTTTGTAATCTATTCAAATTTGCATAAAATAATATTCGGCTTTAATTTCCACCGTCGTCGCACGTGTGTAAAAATATTATGAATGTAAATCTTTAGCACTTTATGCGCGGATGTTTCAAAGGGCGTAATTAAATTCTTTAATGTCCCGCTTTGTGGGACAAAAGTACAGCTTAGAATAATCGCCCCCAAACACCGAAAGGAAAATAAACACGTCGCGGCGTCTGATGAAAGACGAAAAACGCGTGAGCGTGCAAAAACGAACGACAGCTTGTTTAAATGTTGTGCGAGTCGCGCACGGCCAGATGTAATTTATTCGCGCTCGCAAAAAATGCATTTAATTAAGCGAGAAGGTGTTTTTACTATCCCCGACGTTGCGCACAATAGACTCCTGACACTCCCCGGGGCAGCCCGACTTGTTACACGTTGTGCTAGTATTTCCAGCTTTCTCCACCTTCGAAAATATACTTTATCTAAATTATTCTATTCGACGTAAAAATATTTCCAGCAATGAAGAAAGACATTCAGTTCTGTGATGAAATGAAGAAGCTTCTTTAAAAGTTTTATTATATTTTATATTATGTTTATTTATTGTGCTATATTCAAATTTTCTAGAACAAATTTGTATTATTTTATTTACTTTTTACTAAAAAGTAGATGCAATTAAATGGAAGGATATAACAATGACATTGAGCAAATATTAAATGATATAAAATAAAGAGCTGTATAATGGTTTTAATAATAGTGTTATGATCGAGTTTATTAAGAGAATATTTATGGATTTATCGCGGAAAATTGGAAAAATGCAAGGTGATTTCCCGAAGAAATATGTCAGGACATAATACGGGGGTGGATAACACCTCCTCGCACTCTCCACCACCCCCTGAACGTCCGATGTCGATCTGTTCCGACGCGCGACGCGACAACCGGAAGGAAAAATGCGAAGCCAACATTATGGTCAATTATTTTTAGATTTTACAGGTCGTCAGTTTGCCAAGTTGTTTAAGACTTTTGCCATCCCGTGCACGTACCATAATTTCACGGCAGAATGTTTCCCACTGACCTTTGCACGCCCTCACTTTCTCTGTGAGGTTAACCGATGGTGGCTTTTTTCTCCCTTACCCATACAACCTCGTGTGTTGCCTTTCTGCTTTGTGGTAGCGAAAAAAATTGCCTCTCGGCCTGCGCCAGCTAAATGATGTCATAATGGGAGTATATTGACGAGGACGTGGTGTCAAAGTGTATTTTTTCATACGGTTGCTGCTTCAGTACTTTTTGCTTTGTAGTTCTCATTACTGCAAATAGCCAAAAAATTGCTGCCCCGAAAATTCAGCAGGCTTTTTGGAGCATTACGTTAAAAGGAGGAGGGAAAAATGGGTGAACTCTTATCGATCTACGAAGCAAGTCTTAATGGGAATAATTCTCATTTGTGCGTATTGCAAGCGCCCGTTGTGGAATGTTCTAATTAAAAAACAATTTGGCAAAGATTTACAACGCACTAAAACGTCGACGGATGCTGCGCCAAGTTGTGAATTTGTGGGCAGTGCAGGCAGGACAGGGGTTGATGGTAAAGGCGCCGAGCGGCGCCGACGGGTGTACATACGGCCGAGTTGGTCGGAATAGACTCTCGATAATTGTGCCAGTCTGGAAATCTTTTTTCCTCGTTGGGCCAATTTTTAGAATACATGGTAGCTATTTCGTTAAACAAATGCTCCTTGTTTCTATGAAGAAGGAAGAATATTGAAGAATATTTTTGTAGTGGAGAATATTTAACTGAAACTTAAAATTGGCTACGTTTTCGGAATAGTCTCTTTAATATTGACTTGCGATAAGTTGGAGAAAAGTGTTGGCAACTTCCACAGGTAAGCTACAGGTGCAGACGGCAAAAAATTGAGTCTATTCATAACAAAACTAGGAAAGTAAGTGTCAGAAGCGCATCGCTCCGAAGGAACTAAAATGGCTTTCGTTTGCCAAATAAAAACTGGCTAATATCCTTTGAACCATAGACTCTCTGAACTTTTGTAAGCATAACAAGTGAAAACACCAACAACATCTTTTGAGAAGATTTACAAAAACTTACCGCTTTTTTAATAAACGAAACGAAGCCATATCCTTTCGATTTCAACGTTTGCGGATCTCGGACAACTCGACAATCCCTGAAACAAACACAGGAATTTAAAAAATCATCCTCGTTATTGGAAGTCCTTTTAAACGACGGAAAAACATTCATAATCTGGCAATTTATTAAACGCATTCGGCGAGGTGAAATTTATGTGAATCTTGCGCAAACTTTTGTCGGGCGTATTCAGTCGAATGGATAAACGCGATTGCGTTATATTTGGAGACGCAAACCGAGGCATCAGTAGAGCGATGCTGGTAAAAAGTCCGGTGGCGCGGTGTGGGAGAAGGATGGAGCGCTGTTAATGAATGGCAAGTGGTTTTTCGTTCGCTGGGCAAATGGGCTGGTGGCCGCCCCTCGAAAAGGCGGCCTGTTTGATGACGCTCGCGTATTTCGTGGCAAAAACGCGTGCCCGGGGACGCGATCGGTAAATGTATGTGGGATTTGCGGCATTCAAGCGACGCATACTAAATCTCCGCGGGAGCTGCAATTAAGATCCCACCGAGTGGGCAATTTTTCTGCGCGTCCGCGCTGCCAGAACGATAATCTGTCAGCGTACTGGGGCGCCAGCCTGGAGGCGGGCACCGCGGCACAATGTGTGCGATTCCGTCGTGCCTGCGACCATTGTTGATGGAGTGAATCGACGTTTTGGGGGAGCGGATATGCGTGCCAGCGGCGGCAGTCGTTGTTGGACTTTGGTCTCTGTACAGTTAGGTGTTGACCGAAATTCGGTAGAGAATTATCCAACATGGAAGAGGTGGTTCCGCTGCATATAAATTTACACTGATTTTCCACAGCTGCATAAACTTTCACCTGCAGAGACCTCAACAGCAAGAACACAATTGCTTATTAAATATGGAGGCAGAGTTTTTAAGGTGTGTTAAGTTCTGACTATTGTTGGAACAATTCATTCAAATGGACCTCAACAGTACAATTGGTCAAGGGTATACAAGAAGGTCCAGGACACTATCCCCTAATAAAACTTCTGCCCTGAGACTATTGTCATAGGAACTCATTGTTAGGAGAATTCAATGGGACATCGGGATCAAGCCAATAATGTTCAATACTTTAATAACCGACTGCCAGTTTTGTCGCCAGTTGGCTGCAGTGACCACGATCGTTCTAATGGAACTTTGCTAGCGTTTCGTGAGGGGGTGACAAGATCAAGGGGGGAGCGGAGAGCATCTTCATTACCAGCCCGGCCGCATTCAGCGTTAACACAGCACGTTCCTCGCAATTATCCTTGAAGTTTACTGGGAATTTAAGGCGACTGCGTCACCACAGAATGAAGAGCAAACTACAAGATATTGCATTTCTCTTCGAGAGTTACTTGAATTTCATGTCAGTGTAGTGTCAAATTAAACAGAACTATCCGAGTCTCTCGGCTACTTGGTACCGATACATACGAGCCGTGAAACATCGACGCTACTACGCATTAATACAATGTACGAGCAAAAAATGTTATAATTGCGCATTTGTTTCCGTCGAGGGTGTAGAGGGTTATTATAATTTCAAACAAAATTACATTAATACGTAATTGCGTATAATGGGGCGGCCTCTGAAACATCTTTGCTCGTTTACTGCTGGGTGGGATGGTAGGAATCCTTAAGTAACTGTATATAGCGTGGTGTACGCGTATTCAATTCGGAAAATTTAATTAAAACAAAACAAGGGTATGCTCGCACGCGCCACGTTGTGGTGGTGCTAGCGGTTTTCGCTCGGCGAAATATATTATTGATGCAAAAAGCGCCACGCCGTGCCGCGTTACGCCGTTATGAAGTGAACATTATACAAAAATGCCGGTGGTGGAAGCATGGGGCAGGCGGCATGTAGCGCATTATTCCGGAGGAACTGTTTCTGCGCTTTGTTCGCTTAATTTTATTTAATCGCCAGCACTTAATGCCCGACCAAATAAACCGGCAATGAAAGTTGCCGACATGCCGGCCCCTCCATCTACAGGCACCCACTCCGACTCTAAACCTCCCACCCCACAGGGTAGCGGTAGAGAGAATGCCAGTGCAGTGTACGGTTTCGGCGCTGGGGAACGTCGACGTACTACTGCAATGCATCTGGCACGGTGGCCGGGTGGAAATTTCACCGAAACGTATTCAGCATTAATGCGAGATACAATTAGATAAATAAATACTGCTTGATTTATGGCCCGTGTTTTGCTTTCCACATTTTGCACGGTTTCCACGATCTTCGCGCACTCGTCCACCCTGCGCCAAACCAATCTACACTCTCTCCCAGAACGCACACACATCAAAGATGCATGGAGCACAAAGGGGTGCTTTCATGGAGGCTGGGGTTGTGTCTCGCGTAAGATGTGTTGGAAAGCCAGGGAAAGCGCTGGGAAAACAGGGGATGGCAGAAAGGGACTTTTGACTGCCTCGGATGCGGCCGGGAGTAAAGAGCCGCCTGCTTTATGCCCATCTGAATAGTACATGCGGGTCGTGGTGGTGGCGGGCATTACCTTATAGTATACGCGCGTTAATAATAATTTATTATCACCAGCACTACTTCAGGAGAGGAGAGAAATGCGGCGTCGGAGGTGGAGGTGGCCGGGCAACCAAGCCACCGGGGTCGGGTCAAACAGCTCGACCTCAGGACCCGACGGTCAAGCAAAAGGTATTCCCCGAATGGTTTTAAGGTTAAGCTTGGATGTATAAATATGTCGTCAACGAGCCGGTCCCCGAGTAACTAGCACGGAAATAAAACTAAAAGAACTTCCGCATTGTCCGGCGTGATTTCTAAACTACACCGACACGGGTACAAATAGAGTTTATCGTGTTTTATATCTATCATTTGGGCACTATCACCAGGCTTTGCAATGGACGTAAGCGCTTTATGTTCGTTATATAGGTTATGTACAAAATGGCGCAACGGATGTGCCACCCCGCACGTTTTTGCCTGCATTCGAAGCAGCTCTGCCTCATTAAATAACATGCACTGCATTTTTTGGCCCCGACACGGAAAGGTCATGTAAAACGCTTGACCGACTGAAATATCACTGGCGTGAAAAATGCGTGGCCCCGTTTGTTTCTCCCGTTGATTGTTGCGAAGACGAGAGGTGGAGGGAATGAGCGAGCTGAGCGAGAGAAGCAAAACTTCAAAAAACCGAAGTGTATTTGTACACATACACAGGGGGGTACTGGAACTTGGTATTTTTTGGAAAACGTGAAGTACACCGTATTTCTTGTTTCGCTTGCAATTACGCCCGACAGTTGACGGTCCTTTATTTGTTGGCTTTCTTAGGAGGCAACCCCTCTCCAGCCGAGTATCCGCTCCAATAAATTAACAAATTAATATAATAGAAAGCAACCGTGCGCGTACCACACTTACTGCACCCTCTTTATATCCATCTTATTTATAGATTTTTACAAGATGCGCTTTAATTAATTGGGAAGATTTATGCGCCAGCGGGGCCGGTTAACTTTCCAACAGTGCGGAGCAAATTAACGGTCCGTCGGACGGTCACTGCACGTAGCCGCCTCCGATGTTGCGCCACTCCGGTGCTGGGTGGCTTGGGAAAAGGATGGCTGGTACGAGGGGTTCGGTTTGGTGGTTTGGGCATCCCCGAGTTACGCTCGGTTGGTAAGCGAAGCGTGTACAATGCCACCACCGCACCACCCCGTCGTTGGATGCATTTTACGTGTACGCCTGGCACAATGTGTGTCCCACATACAAATGTAGAGAACTTGTCTGTAAGCAGTGACGGTGGCGGTGGCCAGGAATGTCGTGGCGTTGGCGCATTGTGCGTGTGACGTAAAACGAATTAGTTCGATTGAGCCCCTTTTGTATACCGGCCGATGTGGTAATTCAGGCATTCCGTAGCAGCAGTCTACAGCCCGTACAGTTCAGCTCTCATGTCGTCGACGCACAGGTCGGAACCTGCTACTATCGGGAGAATAATAATCGAGCAAGGGTCGTCGAGTGCTGCGCGTCGTCGGGTGGTGCGTCGTTGTCGCAGATGGATGGATACGGAATCGATCAACATCGTTCGGGTTTTAGTATAGCCTCGATACACACGCGCATCCTGACTAACACCTCGCCCCCCGAATTCTCCCCAATCCCAGCCCCCTGTTGCCACCATCTTCTATCTCCAGTATGGTCAGGAATGGGGGAACGGCTACAACCGCAGGGCTAATTGGATGTCGTCGTTGTTCAATCTTCGACACCGTTGTCAGGTGAAGTCGCATTTGCGTCCTTTGTACGCCACGTTGTTGGAATACCAACGAGTTCACATTTACACACATCCGGCTGCCATATATACTGATATAAAATATCTATACGACGATGGCTTGAAAGCTTTCCGATCATAACCTAAGTGTTTCGGGAGGTCGAAAGAGAAGAGCATAACGCAGAGAATAATATTTATGGAAAGTTATACGGGAAGTCATTTTTAGCAAATATTTAATGGAATTTGTTCATGGTTGAGATTGACAGGGCGAAAGAGCAATTTCTGGAATAATAGTATAATAATATAATAGAGGTGGCAGGGCAGGTTTTTGGTGGAAAATGCACGTAAAGCATCAGCGCCCCCGCACTTGGAAGATGTACGATCGGGAATTGCGAGTAGTTTCGAATTGATGAATAGATGAGCTCCATATGCCGACACCTGCACGCGCCCTCGCTACTGCCAGGACCTCATCACTTACGGGCAATCCATTTTCCAACACGCACCAACACGAAACGGACTTGCAGACAGCCGCCGCCGGTGTCGGGCTTCCCGGATGCCAATAAGACAACATATGGATGTATTTTTCAGGTAGATTTTTTCGAGATGCGATCTCATTTTCTGGGCCCTGGGACGTGAAAATAACGGCTTTTGATGTTGATGGTGAGCCTGGGACACTGGGTCTTACGCCTGGATTCAGTATTTTCACTTTTGGGATCAGCAGAGTGGCACCAGTGAGCCGGGAGGGTGCGGAGGCACCCTCGTAATGTACGATCATCGTACTTCTGAACATTTCCGGCCGTGTATTCCGGACATTTTACGACTGTTCGCCGCATGCCGCCTCGGGAGTCGCATCGCATAGGATGCCGCCACCGACGGCAACGGGCGGAAATGGGTCCGGGGTCGCTGGATCCACAAAGAAAAAGCCTCCGCCGCTCGTCATTCACTAATTTGCTCCCGCACGCGCATCTATAAAATGTCCCGCTTCGCAGCCCTTCTACCAAGCTCTTCCTCCCCCCCCCCCCAACCCTCGCCCATCAGCAGCGACGGGAATCCATTACCCAGCCGCCCGTTTCTAATGCGCCAGTTTATTATTATTATTATTATGCGTGCATATTAATTTACTTTGAATATTAAGTACTCTATAAGACAGTGTGCGACGCAGTGCGCTGGAAAAACTGCTTCCAAATTCCTAACTCAGGAAGGAATCACACCTTGGCACCACCACGCTTGTGGATAATTAAGCGAAGGCCACACCGCCCGTCTCCCACGTCGTCGTTGGAATACATTTTAAATTAATTAGCAAGCCTGCGCCACCGAAGAAGACGACTACCGCCGCGCCGACGCCAAGATCGCGCAATTTCCAGACCACTATGTAACACTAACACCAACATTCGTAAATTATGCAATGCGCCCTCCCGAAATAAACAATCTCGGCGCCGCTTCAGCTACATACTCCAACAACCAACCGGAAACTGTAGCATATTAGATAACCTGCACGGGGGCATTTTTTCAAGTGCATCCTCAAATTGTTACATTCCTGCTTGCCTTCGGTTTGCTTGATCGAGATAAGAAGGACGCGTTGGCGTATCCGGCCCGTATCTCCGCGGGGGAGAAAATCTCCGAATAAAGCTTTTAAGCACAGGAGGAAAAGCTTACAACGGCTGCCTACTCTTGTCAGCCAGCATCCACTCAGCGGGAGCGGTTAAGACGCGGCTTTGTATTGGATCACACCACATGATTAGGTGCAATTTTTATTCGCCACTAATTCGAAAAGTTCCTGGTACTGCCCAGACCTCGGATCCATCAATTTTTGCTTACTCTACTTTTTCCAGACGAAGGACGAACTTATGGAAATAAGTTCCCTATCTACTTCAAGTCGTAATCGATGCCGGAAAAGTTAATCGCCACATTACGTAGAATTCGTATTCGTGTTTAGCGTCGTCTCCACTTGCAGCATCCATCCAGCAATGACTCGCTCCCGGAAATGATAGTGGAACTGAACTGGCAGACTTTTGTGGATTTACTCCGTCGAAGTTCGAAAAGTAAAACGCACAATTAACTACCGCGCAGTTATTTAATGCCCCAAAGTATTCCCATAAACGTTAAGATCATATTATGCAATTACACTGCACAGGTTTCGCGACGCGTGAGCGTACTTCGAGATTAAACGCTTAAGGATCTATTTATCTTGTATAATAATCCAGCCTCCGTTCCTCCTCAATCTCCACTATCTATTCTACAACCAGCAACTATTTATTGCTCTTGGATGATATCACAATTATCTTCTAATGATGGTACTAAACTAATTACCATTTACTTCCACAAGGTAATATATTTTATTGGTTAGGTTAATTATGTATCATTAAAGTTCGATTATTTAACATACGGGACATAACTCTTAACATATCATGAATTTTCCTTGAATACCATAATATACAAGGTATATAGTACAAGGGTATATCGTACACTCTATGCATGAGTAATATCATGTTTGCGATCGAGAAACTTTACCTACGACTCTTATTTATACTCCAAGGTCAACTTTAAAATTCCTTTTTTCCCGGTCGCACCAACTTTTCGTTTATACTTCCATAAACAAAATATGGATCAAATAGGCGTTGTGCGTTTTGCCTCTTTATCTACGACGCCGCCGCCGTCTGCAGAGCCTAAAACGCACGGTGTGAAAAGAAATAAAGACGCACGGCGTGAAGAGTCGAGTACTATGCGTTATTGTTTGTTTTCGGTCCACCGAAAGGCTTTTCTACACGCTAGGGCGGGTGGAAACATGCGTTTAGCTTGCATAAAAATCTTTAGAAGCTGCTTTCAACAAGATACTAATGAGTCGCATTAAGGCAAAAACTTTTGTTTTGGTCGTCATGGACTCCTGTTACTGAGATTTATTCATCAAGAAGCTTTGGAACGAATATTTTCTAAAACATACGAAAAAATACCGAACGATACTCATGTGTAAACGGATATTGGTGCATTTTCTGCCGGCGGCACTAGCAGTGTGCTCAAAATCGCTGTCCCCACACATCGTTATATTCTAATTTTGTAATATTGTAGTAATTTCCAATAGTTGATGCCCACGTCCTTTTACACCCTTTTTCATTAACTGGAAAAGGAAAGAAAGGAGCAATGCCGACGGTGCAATGAAGACGGTGTCCAATCATACTAAAATTTTTATTGCTCGATGATATAAATACTATTTTTGATTTTCAAATGGAGTTTTTTTTGCATTTTATACAGATGCTGATACGTGAATATTCAAATGACTATATTCTTTGTTATATACTTATAAAAGCGTAGCAGTCAGCAAAAATAAGTAGATATAATACTAAAATTCCCTGTAAAAAGGTTTAAAAATCGATAAAACTATCATTATATAAACATAATGGGCGTACTCCGATATTTGCGGAATATGATGATATCGAAAGAGATAAAAATAAAAATAAAGATCGCTTACGATCGGAAAGAATGAAATGATGAAGCCATATAAGAAGTATAAGTGAAGCGCAGGATGAAAGTATAAATGACGGGAATATGATCAAAGAAGAAGATAACGCCATGACGCTCGGATGTTTCAATGGTAGCTGTTTGCGCGCGATCTTATTGGCATTCTTATCACGTTTGCACTGTTATTTCGGACACTTCAACATACACGCGGCGCGACGGGGGCACTCGAAACTTTTTACGCGGAACTGTTGAGCCCAATAAAAACCGACGACGGAACGTAGCGCACGAGAGTAAAAAAGAAACCGGCAGCAGCAGCAGTACACACGAACACACAGCCATCGACTGTGCGCCGATGTTTGCTTACAAATATGTGTTTTATGTCCGTGCAACTTTTCCGCTTTTGCCCGCCCCTCGCTGGGAAAATGTCAAAACTTCGTCGGAGGCCACGGTCGCCGGGCCACCGCCGCCACCGAGAGTATCCGCACGAAGTTTGCGCAATTCTTCAGGCAAGAGGCAGCAAATCGTTATTCAAACGTAAGAATGCGTCCGCATAGTTCAGTCGCGTTTCGCTGCTCAACCGGGCGGCGTCAGTGGAGGCAGCGGCGGCGGCATTAAAATCTTTTGTGGCCGCCCGCGCAGCTCACAAAGAAAGTCGTAATTTACTTTTTGCTTTGCTGACAGCAGCGTCGCAGCAGCATCCTCGTCGAGCAATAGCAAACAATAACTCAATCAAATCGCAACCGCCCGCGCTCGCCGTCTCCATCGCTGTCATCGTCCTACTCATGGGGGGATGGCAGCAAGCGGCTATCATTATAAACGCTCGACCTCGGTAATGTGGCGGCATGCTATGCCGAAATTTGATTCGCCGTTTATCAGATTACGCTTAATTTACGCTCCGCAATTTATATTCCGACCAACAATAGTGGTATGCATACATTATGTCTGTTCGTGGGGAGAACTTTCCATATCAGGGGCGGCTGTGAGAGGCAACGGCAACGACGACGGCGACGCTGAGATGAAAAAAGTTGAAAGATGCACGATAAAAGAAGCACTGTGTAAGTGAGACTACGATATTACCACTCATACCGCTAAACGCAAAACTTCCACCGTCGGCTTTACCAACAAACGCCTTCATCGTTGCCACCACCGCCGCACCGCCCAAGCTTAAATGAACTTTGAATAAAACGGGGCAATAGCAGGAGGAATGCGATATGCGGATGTGCGTTTAGCAGGCAACGCATAAACATAAGTTCGACCATTACGGCCTGCCGTCAGCTAACTACCCTCCGTTTATGCGAAACCGCGAAGATCTGTTGGAGCAGTGTTTCTCGAACTTTTAGCATATGTAAGGGGTATACATATGCTAAAAGTTCATTATCTTCATAACGACTATAGGGGTATTCAGCATTCAGTAATCTGTATTACGTTAAATTCTTCCCTGATATGACTGAGCATATCAAGCATAAACATATGCATGTAATTCATGCCTGCGGAGAAATGTGGGTGAACTGAGAAGCACACAGATCAATGCAGCAGGTCTCAGGGCTGGTTCGGCCAATAATCCATGCCCGTTGAACACAGATATTGTGAAGCCCTTGAATATGCATTGGTAAGAACGGATAAAGAGAAGATGACTTAAGCGAAACCAAAAAGAAGACGTGAAAAGTGCAAAGAGAAGGGACGTCAAGGGTCACTAGCGGGCTGTACTGCCAGTAAAGAAGAAGAAGAAGCTATAATTCATTATAAAGCATTGTCCGGAAGTTCACCAAGGAATAACTTTCTATCAATTAATGTCTATGATTGTCTTCAGCCCAGTCAGTCCCTAACCAGTTTTATTTAGGCGTCACACTTTCGGCAACACTGATTCAGACCTAATGAGGTGCACCGTATTATCGAGCCTCCGGCTAAGTAAAATCTATTTGCATAAAATGAGCATAACACAAGGGGCGAATTGAGGCGTGGTTGAATATTCATGCGGTTTCCCGCGTATCTCAATTCCATTCGGGAACGAACCCCAGCTCGTACGCGTGCCATAATGCTCCCCCCCCCGGTAACATCGTAACTGCAAGGGTTATTTGTTCCTTATTGAAGCCACACCACTGGCCAAAAGTGAGGGACAAAGAGTACTCCACTGCTCCACTCGCAGGAAAATTAAGTGTATCTCTTTGTTATATGTACGAAGATAACCGACTCGCGCGCCGTTCTTCGAATGGCCCTTCTTCTATTCATTAGTGCGCCGATGTAAGAAGCTTGAATGCGACGTGCCAGGCAAAGACTAGCGCTAATTATCCGAAATGTTCTTATAGTGGAAACAGGCGTCTGAAAAAACGGCAAAGTTTTCCGAAACTTGTGGAAAAACTATCGCTGCGCTCCCGAAACGACTTCTAACTTAATGCCTAATTAATTTTTACACAGTCGCATCGGCGTCGCCTTCTCTAATGTCCTCGCATAATTACAAATTATCTTAATTTGTTTGCAGCACAAAGGCGGGAGGGAACGGCTACTTATTATAAAGTAATCAAATGACGGAAAAAGTACAAAGGGCGCTGGCAATCGAGTGCAAAGACTATAAACGCGCCTGTGGCAATGCCGCCATCGTCAAAGCCCCAACAACAGAAAGTTAATTAACAAGTTTAGTCGACTTTAGGGTTTTTGGACGGTGGAGGGAGGGGTTGCCAGGTTTGTTTGGCGGCGGCGGTTTGCGTTAGTGCTTAGCCCAACACGGCGTGCATAATTAATAATAATTCATATCGTAACTCTCTTTCGGATTCAATTAGCCCGGCTATGGCTATAGGGGTTGGTTTTTGTAGCTCTATTATAGGCGCAGAAATGGGTGTTGGGAGGACTCAACGCATCTGTAGTAATAATTAAAGCGCAATGCGCAATACGAAGTAGGAGAAAGATTTGACTCGAAATTTTATCGAAAATTAAATATTCAAATCCAAACCGTTGGGCTCATAAAGAGATTAACCACCATTCCCCATAAACTGTCTATGGTCTTCTCCCAAACTTGGGCGAAATAACTGGGCAATGCTCCATTCCGAGTTTAAATAATTCAGGAAGTTGAATAAACCAAAACATTAGTAATCTCGATAAGAACGCACTTCTCCCCAACATTTACAGTTCCCAGCGGACACAACACGGGCTGAAGCTTAATTTGGAGGCGATTAAAATTGTATAATCTTATCTGATCTTGCTATTTTGGGGAATCTCAAACAATAACATTTTTCCTAGTGCATTTTTGGAGTCCGTCGTTCCGGCAGAGAAGTTTGATATCATCCCGGAGCAATAACTGAATAACTGACATCCAGAAATGGAAAAATGTTTTTTGTGTTTCATGGGTGGTAGTCCATGTCTCGGACTGAGACAGTCGAGGGACACTCAAAGTCGTCGTAAGGAGAATGAAAGGGAGGGCGGCTGACGTCCCCCTCCCCTTGCGTCCCAAGAGCCACCTATAACGTTCACGTGGGTTAGTTTATAGTCCACCGCGCGTGGCTCCCGACGCCAACGTTTTATATTTTATTAAATCCATAAGAAACAGGAAATAAAATCTGTAATGCTTTCGCGGATAGAACCTTCGTAAAACTCCACGACTCTTCGTTAAAGGAACTCACTGGGATGAGGGTTAAGGGATTCACCGTTTTGAAGTTTTTCCAATGGTATTACGGCTTTAACAGTGGCACTCTCCCTGCGAGGAATCATAATTGAAATGTCTACTAGTTTTGAGGTGTGTTTGTTTGGACATTTTGGAATAGAGTAAAATGCAGTTTTTGTATACCATAAGGGAAAGGAATTTATCATAGTTGTGTTTCCATTTCTGCTCAGCCAGAGGATATCAAGCCAGATCCAAGGTTTTAGAGATGTTCTGAGATGATTTTCAAAAATGTGTGAGGAAATGTCAAACTTTAAAAACATTTCCATCTGTATAACAATCAGTGGGGATGGGAAGGAATTAATCAAAGTTGTAACATTTGCTTTCCATTTGGGTTCTGTTATAATATACTACTACAGCCAGTATATCTCCCTAAGGGATGTTGACCGTAATGAAGCAGAACATGGAAGTAGCACACAAGATGTCAGTGCAGTACATCGCTTGCAGGTGCATGTGCAGGGCAACTTTCATCAAATGTTCGACCACATCAGGCCCATGCAGACCTATCTTTGGATGTGGAAGTGGTTTGAGTAGTAGGTGGTAGGTGGTAATGTTGCTTGTTCGTTGCCAGGCTCTCTGCGGCTACGAAGGGGGAATGGAGACACAATCAGCCTCATAAATGCAAACTCCTCCAAAGTGGAAGCTATGTGTACCGAATACGCGTACCGCTGAGGCTTGACTATGTTTACCCCGATATCGTCCATATTCAATAGTTACCCGCCGGCGGTGATTCCTCGACGTGTGCACTATAGCATACGACTTGTTAACAGGAAATTGGGTGATTACCACTTATTAGAATAATCATTATTTACATATGTATCCAGCAGTGCAACATGTCCTAATAGAATACTGAACATCAATATGGGAGAATTTGATTGAATATTGAACATCAAACTTCCCGGCTTTAAAACTCAGTGTTATACTTATTATTATATTAACTCAAATCGGATTAGATTTCATCAATTGCGCACATCTGACAACAGTGCAATATCTAAATCAAATGGATATGCCCTGCTGGCGCCGTATTCACGTCATTATAATCAATTCCCCGATTAATAGATACCGTCCAGACCAGTGAGCCAGGACCATGGCGATAGTCCTGCCAAACATTGACTATGATATATTAAATATTAACCTGGAGGCCTTCGGGTAATATGCTGGCGTGTGTATTCCTGTGTTCCTGTTTGTATCCCTGTTCGCAATTGGACGCTTCTCAGCGTAACAAGACAATATTACTGTTTTGACATATGCTCGCATTAGAGTCGTGCCAAGGGTGCTCCGGGTGCCAAGGGTGCGTCTGACAGACTATCCAAAAATAAGAGCGGGTCCGAGAAAAACGAGGTCAACGCGTGGCAGTGGATTTCTATGCGCTTACACTGCGTGCGATATTTTTTATGTAAATTGGCAATCATAACAGAGAGATTTTTCGCTCGTTTTACGCAGGCTGTGATTTTGCACCGCATGCTGCAGTGGGGGATGAATGCAAAAGGCAGGCAAACAAATAGTGTTAGCACACGTCGATGCTAGATGCGAAAAACAAACGCTGGGGTCCTCGTACATCGTCGCACTCTAATAGAGAAAATGCGATTTTCCTTCGTCGATATGTAAACATTGCCCAGAAAGATGCCCAGTCACAGATTTTGCAGATTTTCCTAAGGTTTCTTCGATTTTCGACGAGTTGTAAGGATTGAAATGCGTTTGTACGTTCGCAAAAATTTAAAATAACTGCACTGCTTGTTTAGATTTAGATATTTATCCGCATTGAATCTCTCTCTATTCTTCTTTTTCTTCTAACATTTTCAGTATCCCTTTCGTAAAGCCCAAAAAGGAATGAACAAAGAAGGTACCAGATGCTATAGTTCTGCCGTATTTTAGGTTTTAGAATAACATTTGCAGAATAAACAGCGCAGATGAATATGAATTATACTTCTAATTAAAATAATCATGTGAATTTTACGTGCATAATAGTCTTTTTAAGTAGCAATTGAGTGGAATACACTCTTCCCTCATTTCAAATTTCTTCAGACCTAATCCAACCCAACGCAGGGTTGGGATCAAATTGTGAGTTGGGGATTACAGCCCAAATCTTGGCACGCCGGCGATTTATGTGCGAATGTGCGACGTCAATAGTTATAGCCACCCGTTAGCGCGTTAGGAAATTTGTCAGCGGCAAGGATTATGCGGAGGCGGCGCCTAGTCGCCAACCACAGAAAAAATAAACGCTAGTTTAGCGCGAGTGAACTATTTCTTCTGCGTACTTGGTTTGGTTTCATTTCGGCGACATAAAAATATTATCATCATATTCATGTGCTCAACGGCGTCTCTCCCTATCGTTTGAGCTACTCTTACAACATTGCTCTAGTTGCGAGGATCGACAAAATGTATGTGAAATCCTTATTGAAATATCTGTGGGAAGGAATTGAATGAACTATTAATACTTTATTTATTGAATGTTTTGTTCTTGCCAGTTCTGAATTCTTATATTCAGCAAAAGTAAAAAATACTTTCAAAACTAAGATGGGCAGGGCAGATGAGTAGAATGGAAGACTTCAGGACACCTCAGAATGTTAATGGCCAAGGTGCAGGGCTTCTGCAGAAAAGTACGTCCGACTGAAACGTTTAAGATTCAAGCTGGTATTTGTCGGCCTGTAATCTTCTGATTTCTGCATGGTCAAGGATGAATAAAGACCAAGTACGTTTACCGCTGTACACATCCCCTTTATATTACGACGCAATATCCCCTTTGTGGTACCTAGCGCGTTCACTGCGGACTTAAAAGGGTTTGTCGATATTGGTCCATAACAGGAACTGCAAGGATTTCTCAGATGTCTATAGTTTGCAGAACTTTAAACTTTGTTTAACAATCTATGGGAAGAAAATTAAACAAAAATCTGCACTTGCTGATTCATTTTCGTTCAAAATAAGTAAGAAACAAATTATGTGGGAAAAACCCCCTCAGCAAAATGTAAACGCTAGTTTAGTTCCAAAATCATTTCTTCTCTACACTTGGTTTGGTTTCATCTCGTGCACATAAAAATATTATCAGCATATTCATGCGCCCGTCGATCCCTGCTATTTGACCTACTCTTACAACATTCGCTATGCTGCAAGGGTAATAATAGATAACCACGTTTTATGTGTATAATTGCCGCATAAGAAATGTAAATGCCGCGCTATAAAATCCACATCCACATGCCTTATCATAGATAAAAATATTTCCAGCAGTAGCAGCAGCAGCAGCGCCAATCCGAGCCGTTCTTAAAATCGCATATTAGACTTGCAAATATGCAAGTGAATATGAATTTTTATGCGAATAAAATAAAATATGTAGGGCCCACCCTTCATTCGTCCACCCCCTCCTACCTCCCTGCGCCGCCAATGCCCGAATGTCAGCGTGTATATTTCACTTTGTTTTTGAGTTGCATGCGAATTCCGCGCAGCTTTCGCGTTATCTGGACGATACCGTGCGTTCAGCTTGCTTTATTTTTACGCGCGTCGACTTCCGACGTGCTCCTCGGAGATTTGTCTGCCCTCGCGATGCTTCGGCGATGTATAAAGAATGCATAAAACAATACCGCAAGCGAGCAAGAATAACGCACATACCCGTGTGCTTCCTTCCGGTATACGTGCGCCGACCTCGAAATGCCCACCGTCTTCCATCTTCCACCACGCTACCCTTACCAACCTCCTGTCCAAACCCACTCTCTTGCAGCACTAAACCATTACCAATACGTTTTTATGTACTCAGGAAAGTAACGTCTAGTACCCAACAGTAGCACCACGTACTATAGCAAGTGTGCAACGGTATATACATAACCCCCAAAACACATATTTAGCTGTTACCTAACCTAAATCGTGACACTAAAGCTCGTAGCTTTTGGGATTGCTTTCTCGCCACATTTGGTAAGGCCATAAGAAAGAGGTATGCCTTTTTATGCGCATCGTTTATTAAAGAAATCTTTAGAAACCTTCGCGTAAATATAGCGTGGATAAAATTAGCCCGTCCACCAAAAAATTTACTTGATGGAAAATCGATGCGATTTTTTTTGTGTGTTCAGTGCTTTTCCTGCGTTGAAAAGCGCGATGATGTTGGCGGCATTTTGGCGCTTGCTTTGCCGCAGTGGGTACACGATCCTCTTCGATAGGCTGTGGGGGTTGGTTGTGGTGGCAGAAGGTTGGGTGCGAGCGCGTAGGCGCGCAGGCGACCGAATTGGTGGAAAAGCATAATTAAGAGAAAAAAGTTTCCGGCGCGACACCATTGTGCGTGACAGCGCAGCCGGCTGTAGTTTTATTTCCCCCTAGTGATATTTATTGTGGTTATGGCGGGACAGTTTAAATATTTTACGCCCGGCACGCCGCCGCCGCTCGGGTCTGGCCGCCTGCTGAGGGGTGGTTGGTGAAGGCGCCGGGCTATATTATGCCGGAGGGATATCAAAAATACACCAGCACAAAACTACCACCAAAATATTATGTCTTTTTTTTGGACTTGCAGATAAAATAAACTTTCTCCAAATTTTAATTTTGCTTTTTTCGTGCAAGGGGAGGGTCAGGATTGTCCGACACTGATTTGACATTATTCCGGGAACCGTTGCAAGCGAATCGCCCAACCTTCGTTCGCGTTTTTACCGCGAAGTCAGGAGTTCGCGGACGGCGCCGCAGCTGATTGTTGAGTGGGGAGACCAAGTGGTCACCCAGCTACGTCCGCCGTTGCGGTGATCTAATAGGTACCGAGCTCCACAACGCAGCAAGCCGCCGCTTTTATGATTAGTATATTCGTTATTTATATTTTGAATACTTATTTATTTTTACTTGTCTTCAAAAATCGTACCAAACCAAACAAAAATTAATTGCCTCAATTTTGACTACTTTTTAACGGTTTAGGTCTGCCTAGTTGAATTAACAAATGTTTTCTTTGTCAAATTTACATGTTACTTTTTGTGTGGTTTACTTCAATAATCTTAGTCAAAAAACACCACCTATGAGTATGGTAAACGAAAGTACGCAAATTTTCCGAATGGAAAATAAAATGACTAGCCACCAATTGTGAATATACATAAATTTGAATATCCGTCTACTGGCGGCGGTAGGCACACAGCCACCCAATTCGCTATGATGATGGTGGAGTGGTGGAGCGGCAGTTAACTAGCCGCCGTTCGAGGGTCGAGCACTCGAACTCAGGCGAGGCAAACTTGCACAATGCTCACATACACTCTTACACTCAACATACGCACATACACACATACTCATACAGCAAGAACGATCAAATACCTTGCAACCCCCTCACAATGCTTCAATCTTATCGTGTTTCGGAATGTCGGGGAAAAATCTCATGTCGTTGTTGTACAACCGCCTTCGTGTCATATTCCCGTGTGTTCTTCTATTTCGCCGCCGCAATAATAATACGTCTGACGCACGCTTGTATAATAATACGAGAATCAATTTTTATGATCGCAAAAAAAAATACTGTAGCAATTTTTTGCAAGACTGCAATTTGCAAAATTCCACCAGGAACTGTAAAGAAACTATAAGGAGAGACGAAAAAAAGAGTTAAATTTGTGGTTGAATTGCATTGGTTTCTTTTTTTTTCGGTATTGCGGCCATCATTTACGTTGCACGGCGGCGCTGGTAGGGGGGCCGCCAATTTAGTAGCGCGCATTGTTTGCTAATGCAGACAGGTGAAAAGAAGCAAATGGTGGAGGCGCCGGGCGACGCGGAATTAGACCAACGTCGCCACCACTCGACGCCTTCTCGCCTTATAATCTCCTGCTATTGCCAGCGGGATGGTGCAGCCGCCCCCTCCCGGGGCGTAAATATATACGACCTCTATAAGACCTCGTGCCTTTCGCTTGCAAACCTGGAAAATCTTTCCATTTCACGCACTGGTGTAATAAGCAGCCCCCAAATATGCAACAGAATTTGCGTCAACGTTACAGACATGCCGAGCATACTGAATGTTGCCAGAAAGGTAAAGCAGTTAATGTTATTTCTTTCCAGAGGGAATTAAAAATTCACAATTCGCAGGGATACAAATATAAAAAATCATCCATGATAAGATGAAGATAGATATATAGACATTATTAATTTCTTTTTTGATAAAATTCTTCCTAAATTGCATAGATGCTTCTTATAAATCGTATACCCAAAAATGCATTTTCGAAATTTTCATCCTTTTGCCTCTTCTACCGCGAATTAGCCCGGATTTTCCACATATTTCTACCAAACATGTTACAGAACCATTAACGGGCGGAGGCAAACGCGTAGTTGGAGTGCGAAATTTCACCGTTTTCGAGTGTCCTCGAGCGTAAACTTGTTTAAGGCGCGCAAATTGCCATGCACGGCGGTAGAAAATATGTTTAATTTGTAAATAGCGCACCTCGCGAGTAATACGCGGAGACTCCGCTTTTTGTGTGTGCATGCGCGAGTATGAAACAATCTTCGCGTAAATAAACGCACTAGGCGCTCACACACCCAATGCGCTTAATTTTCAACATTCCGTACTTGCGTTATGATGTAATTAGCTGAATGCCGACGCATGTAAACTTACGATATTTCTCCGAATGCTGCAAATGCTTCTCGCAGCGTTTGCGTTTCTATCTCAGGACTGAGATCGCCGACGAAGATGTGATGGTGTTCTATAACAAAAACATATTCACGTTAATACATTCAAATTCGTTTTATGCATCGTATTTCTTATACTAAAAGGTTTACATTTTATCTTGTTTGTTTATTTATTTCATATAGCTTATGTGTTTTATATTATTTTACTGTTTAACATATAATATTTGAATGTAGAAAATTTCAAAAGTCCAAAAGAGAAATTAAAAATTAAAAGATTCATTCATCCGATATTAAATAAAGAAACGAAACCAAACAATCAACCAATGAAATGAAATATACTTGAGGATACTATAAAAAAAGGTCTTTTACACAAAAATATTCACGCCAAAAATTGGAAATCTTGAAACTACATATGTGAGAATCGCTGCTGGCCTTTGCTGAGGGGAAATAACGTGGTGTTTGCTCGCCGTTACGACGCGATAACTTGGAGCAGCTTTTCTTTGACAGAACGACGTCGCTGTGCAATTGTCCCCGGGGCCAGTTGGCGGATGGTGGACGATCGGCGTGTGCGCGGCGAAAGAAAGCCAGCGGGCGAAATAAAGCGATCCAAAATTTCGGATAAAAGTGCGCTTGGTAGCGCAGGGCGCCGCAGTCAGCACTATTTGTAATGATTCGAAATCACAGACGGCGCGTCGAGGCGCGGCCGTCCCCCGCCGGAGTCGATAATGAGTTGGACAAGTGACAATAACCGATAACGCCACCACAGCCGCCGACTCCATGTCGTCGCTGCCAATACCGGCTCGAACAGAGCCCGTAACCGCGCAAAAACGCGCGATCGCTTGAAGCGATCCATCCACCGTCACTTCGTTCACTGGGCTACTTTAATATACTCTATGTTACCGCCAATATTTTACACTTGTATGAAAGTTTTCATGGTAATTTTTTTAATCATTTTTGCAGTTTCATACAAAATTTCAGGAATTTATTTATGCTAGGAAAGATAAGTATCTTTAAGTTCAAGTTGTTTTTGTCGATTCAGCCTTTGCCAATACCATGTGTTGCTTCATTTACCTTTAGAAAACCAAAATTTGTATGAAATACAAAATAAAATATAGTTGAAGTAGACAGTTGAATTAATATAATTTTTCTTGTATTCGGCTGCCTGGTGCGAATTATTTATCGAACCAACGATGCAGGGCGCACATTAAATTAACTCTATGACAAGGCAGCATTCTTATAAAGCTTTGCAGCGTGCACTCGCGCGGTATGTCCGCAATTTGCAATGTAAATTATGTACGATTTTGCACGAATTACGATGGAGCCGAGCGACGACGTGTAAAATTCATTCCGATATAGAAAATGCGAGCGGTGGTAGTGATGGGGGGAGAGCGGCCGCGGCCCTCACGGTGGCGGGTGTTGAGGGGAGCCACGCGCGAGCGGCACTGCCGTTAACGAGATTTATTGGCGTATTATAATAATAACGGCTGCCGGTAAACTACGTGGCGTGCGTGGCCGGCATTAGCCGCCCCTCATGCGCCCTCTTGCTCGCACTAACTCACGGCTACCTGCCGCCCCCCAAAATGACGGTGCACACGATGCGCGGAAATGCTTACTCAAAGTTTATAATCGCGAGCTTGCGCTCACACACGGAATTCACCTGCGATTCAATAATATCCGCTTTTTCGGCGGGGGCGGGATGGAGAGAAAACTATGCGGCACGTTACAAGCGCACACATACACGTCATAATACATACACGGTTATGTACATGTTGACCTAATTATGATGAATACGTGCAGAGTTCATACAGTATCTAGCACATCGAGTTATATTTGAGTTTATTACGTTTGGCAGCCGTCATTACGAGTCAAATATTGTGCGGTGATTTATCTAATTCGAGTGCGATTTAAATCGCTCGCTCGTACGGCGACGGTTATCATGGGTTATCTATTTTTAAAATATGCGCATGTTGGCATGCCGAGAAAAATGATGAATTTTCCGCTCAAACATAATTTACGATATAAGTATTGAAAAACGATAAATTCCCCATGTGGATGCAGGCAGGATGGCGTAAAAAACGCGCCGACATGAAAAACAGTCCCCATGGATGCCAGCATCAACCTCCGTCCTCCACTGCACGCATGAAAAATAAATATTTATTTATGTCGATATTGCCACATAGTTATTTGTTTAAAATTTAAGTGTGTAATTTATGTTTGAGTTTGACTACACATTTTTTCAAGCGGGAGAACATAAATAAAAGTTTTAAAGTCGAAAACAATTTATGTCAGTCATCAGTATGTGCATAAGATATATGAACTTCTAAAATCAAGGAATACATATATTTAAATCCATAATGCCGATTTTTATATGAATATGTTTTATTCCTACCTAGCACTGAAAGAATGATCAGAAATTGATAGAAAAATGTGAACTTTGAAGACCTTGCTTGGAAATTCCTGTACTTTTTTCACACAAAAAGTTCAAAAACTTCTTCAAACTGATAAATAACAAATCTTCCAAAGTCAACAAAGTCGATTTATGTCGAATCATGTCATTCATAATTGTATCGATCATAGATTTTCCATAAAGTGGCGTAGATTCCTCTGAATAGCGTCCTGAAAAGAACTGAGAGCTTTGCATTGAGCGGGATTTTGCTGAAAGCATGCACATTAAACGCAGCGAACATTCGGCAAGCACACGCCGCGCCGCCGCTGACGCTACCACCGAATGAATTACGGGTTGGGAAAATGCGAACAAAAAGCTGTAGCGTTGAAAGCGCCAAACGACCGGCAGCAGCACTTCGACACAAAGCCAAAGATAGAATGAACAAACAGCGAAATAGACACGTGTCGCAAGAGCGAACGAGCGGGTAGGTGCTCTGAGTGTTAAGGCATGGATACGGACAAATGCGAACCGCTGTCGCTGGGGGGGGTGAGCTTTCGGCTCAGGCGACGCTGATGGTGGAGGCGCCGGTGTGCACGAGATGTAGGTGTGCGCGAATGTAATTTCGCATATGAGTCGTCGTTGAATATCAGATGTAAATGCGGTGGGCGCTAGGATCGGATCCCATTTGGCGAAACGCTACCTGATACCGGAAGGCGCCGACGCTGTGGAAGACGCATCGCTTTCTCATATTTGATTACAGTTCGCTTCGCAGGATGCTTGCGCATACATTCTTTACGGTGTGGCTTAGTGCAGCACTTTAGCAAATTGTGGCTTGGCCTAAAGTAGGAAATTGGGCTGGATGGGTTCTATGATAATTGAAGGGAAAATTTTGTTAGAAATAAAGATTGAAGTGAAATATTTAAGAGACGTTTTGAAGTTATATATTTTGAGATTTTACATGAGAATAGTTCATTTATTTAACAACATAACTTAATATGAGAATATTTCGCCTAAATTTCAACAACCTACATATGAACATCAAAATTGCAGGCTTTCATTGTAGGATTTCCAGAATTGCACACAGTAAAATGATTAATAAATTGCATTAGATGTGGACGCCTAATGTCAATTTAAATTAAATTAGGATTGAAATAGTAGCTGATTACGAATGTTGCCATTAATTACGCTCAAACGGGGTGATCAATAGTTGCGGCCGAACCAAGGTGGACACACTAAGTCCCCAAACGATGAAGGAAAGCGACACGGATTGCTCTCCGGGCCGCACTCCCCTACGTACCTCTCTTGAACGCGCCTCAGTGGCCGTCGCGTAACGCCAGCAAAGCGTGTGAGCTTAATGCGAACCGATCGGTCGTGCGCAAAGCGCGACCATGGGGATGAAGTCGGCGGAAAGCTCTTCGCCGTCGATGCTTCGCAGAGGTGTGAAATACCATTCGGCGTTGGACCGTGCACAACGGAGGTCAATATTTCAAACAGGCGCGCCTGCAACGCGATATCGACATCGTACACACACAGAAAAAATACTACTCGAAAGAGAGCAAAACTCGCACACACTGCCAAACACCGAACGAGAACACATCGATACGTAGTAGCCGGCATGGGAATGGCGGAGGCGCCGGTCAAAAGTGGGCAAATAGCCAGATACTTATAGCCGTCGACCAATCATGCGGCATACATTACCCGTACCCATTGTCTGTAATTGCGTTTCGCTGTCAGCGAGCAGACACGCGGACAAACAGCACCGCCGCCCAGTCACAGCCGCCTTTTTAAAGCGCGCCACACACAAGACACCCGCCCGCGCCGGCACCGACCGCCAGCACGCGAAAATGTAGTTGACGAATATCTTGAGCTGCATCTGTGTGTGCTCATTATCCGTTGCTAGAATTTCAATAAACTTTGCCTCGTGTAAAATTACGCGCCAAAAAGAACTGCATTATAATATCTTACTAAAAGTACCCTATTTGTTAGCACAAAGGCGAAGCGAAAAATATTTTCCTGGATTTAATTGAATTCGGTGAATTATTACGGTCGGAATCCGAATGCGGCGCGAGAACAAAGCGGAAGATGTCGGGCGCCGAGTGCTGGCGCGGCCTGCACAACCACCCATCCACCCCCAGCCTCGTCCGCGTTCGAAAGGAATACGGCGGAATAAAAAGCCGCGCACATCGACCGATGAAAGCACCACAGCGGTGGTGGCCCAATGAGCGAACAGCAGCAGGGGGCCAGCCAAAAATATGAGCACCGCTCCAGGAACACATGATTCTCTCCGGCGTATTAGAACTAGCAGTGTATTTATAGAGCAAAAGAAAACGAAAGCTTAAAGATGGAAACAAAGGCAACGGAAAAAATCATTTATGTGCGCTATCGTAGTAAAATGCAGTGAGGGAGTGCGAATTTTCATAGCGTATAAATATACTTCTCACAGCCCGACCAGTTTCAAAGTGGTGGGCAGGAAAAAGGTTTAACTTTATAGTTATACTCACGCAAACTTAAACCGATGATTGTTTCATTGGTGATAAAAAGCATACATCCTTTATGCGGTTTAGTTTCGTTTCACACTAGCCTTATTCGTCAACCAAGCAAAGAAAATGGTTTAACATTACAGTTATCCTCATGCAAATCGAAAAACCGCTAATTGTCTCATCTGGGAAAGACGCGACGTCGACGTAACAAAAACCACAACTTCCTTTTTCGGTTTGGATCTCGTTGCTGGCGATACCCAATTCAATTTCTAATTTTTGGGGCGTGAAAGTCGTAAAAGTTTTTTAATTACGAAACCTTTATGGGTCTATTAGTATTAACGGAAAATCCCATCTTCGCGAGTAAACGAAGAAGCGGCTCGAAGACGGAAAGTTAGGACTTTGGCAGGGTAGTAATGCGGAAAAGGGGTGGTTGGTATGAAGGAGGATGATGGCGGCGATTGGGGGACGGGCGATCGCAACGACGAAGTGCGGACGTTGCGAGTTTTTAAGACTTTGTTGATACTTTAGCTATTGATTGAAATCAGCGTGGTCGGCGTGACGCACGCCGATATGCAAAAGAAGCGCATAAAAAACGACAAATGCGCCTTCGCCGTCGTCACCCGCCCACTGTATAGCTCCTCCGCCACTACGGAGAGGGGAAAAGTTTTCCTAATTAAATTCGCATCGCTAGTAGCCGCCAATGCCACTATACATTCCGGCCTGTGCACATTAATGATATTCAATTACTTAGTACATTAAGAATCTAAAAATATTTCGATGGAAATTTTTCTAAAATTAGAAAATGTAGATACTGGTTTGCCTTGAACTTATAAATGATATTATAATGTACAAATTATAGTTTAAAGTGGGGTATATTAGAATATACAGTATACAAGTATGGAATTGGCGATTTTGGGCATTAGGTGGAAAAGAACACGCGTTGATGCGTTTCATTTGTAGCTTGCTGTTAGAGTATCCTACTCTTAACGATTTTGACACTCGCTTTCATGAAAACTCTTGTTTCCACTTGTCCCAGCGTGCGGCAAAGTCACCTTCCAAAGAATACCCATAAAGAAATATATCAGAAAAAAGGGAACACATGCTTCCGAAGAATCAAAACCTCGAGAAACGTTGCACGATTTTTTTCTTACCATATTTTCCTCAATGTGTCATTATTATCATTGTTGTCATCGTTATTGTTATATAAACTGCACTGTATAAACCTGTATATTTCATTTAAAAAACCTATAAAACTTTTCTCTCCCATTTTTCATGTGCATGTTAAGTATTGCGTGTTTGTTGGCATATATGTAGCCGGTTGAGATGAAAATTATAATGTTACCCGGCCTCTTTGTGAGGACCTGTTCTACCTGCCATCCTTGTATCCTCAACCCTCAACTCCGATGCAATAGCGCACAATAATTGACGGTGCATATGTAGTTCTTTTAATTGGCTTTTTAAAACGTCGTGCCCGACATTAATATGTGGAAAACAGGAACACGACACGAATTAGAAATTAGAGATATTCCCTGTGCAACCCCCTTAACGTGTACCAACGAGCGTCAAATTAAAAACCTGCTGGTAATATATCTATCAATTTTGATTAGTATTGGTAGCATGGAATTTCGTGCAGATCGTAACATATAATTGTTTTTGATTGCAAAGGCATTTGCGCACACATGCGTGCACGCATTTGCAATGCCTTTAACCGAAACGTGCGTGCGAATTTTGCATTTATTTGCAGTTCAATAGAATTTGTTGGCGTATTTCGTGCACGCAATCCACTGTATCCGACGCGAAATACGGGCAATACAAACACAAATGGCGGAGCTTAAAGCGATTGTTAGGCTTTCATTCCGCTTCGACGTTCAAACATTCAGTATATAACTGCGTGAAAATAAAATGATTGCTTCCGGTATTGTTGTGTGGGTTGGAAATTTGCGTGCCCGACCGGAATCGAAAATGCAACATATTTACGTGTATGTTTTAATCGAGAACAAAATGTGCGAGAGAGTCGCGCCAATTGCACAACTACGGAAATAATCAAATTTTAATTATTACTCGCAGGCGGCTAATTGGATTAGCGCCTTCGTCCTCGTCCTCTCATCATCCTGTTGCACTTTTAAGCGCGACTCGCAGGCTCGACAGTAGGCATACATGCATGCATGCCAGAGAAAAAAGCGGCGTGCCAACTTTAGCGGTGGCACTGCTTTTGTGCGCGTATGGCGCCTAAACGAGGTACATTAGAGAGATAATTCTTTCCCGTGGAGGTGAAAGCGAGCGTTGAATACCGCTGGAATACCGCCCGCCGGCGGCGGCGTTGGCGAATGGTGGCGGCAACCAAAGTAGAATTTATGAGGGTCGGATGCTCGGCTGCATATGATGATAAACTTGACGGCACTAATGGTAGCTAAATTTTCGGGCCAGCGGGCGCAGCGCTTTCCTCAACAAGCTTTGATTCCAGCCAACACCACCGGCAATGGTGTGCGGCTGGGCCTACGTAGTAAATATCCCCCCACACACACACATAGCCCTCCAGCCATACATACACCCGAGACACTCGCACACACATGAAGTCATGGACGAGGGCAGAGGTCGGGGGGAGGTTACACTTTGGATTTCCGCTATTCCGCGCTATTTTCTCTCGATTATGGGGAAAGTTATTCGGGGACCTGCCAACTGCAGGCCTGCATCACGTCGCGCGTGCGGTAATAGCGGAGCATCCTCACCCGAGGGGCGACGAGGAGTGAGAATGCTCCTCCCTCCTTTTCTGCTTGCGGTTTCTTAGATATTGCCGGAAAATAATTTCGCAATTTAGAAACATTGCGGCATCGTACACGAAATTGTTTCGCAAGGTAGCGCAAACATCTGATCATCTCTTTTTGTGGTTTCGTTCTATTATGAAAGAAAAACATTCATTTTTACACAATTAATGTATACATATGATTTTCAGGAGCTCCGGTATAAAATATTAACTCCTAATTATGATATCTGAAAAGACATTGTAGTTCAGTATAGAAGTCACTTCAAATTAGAGAAATAGAAAATATTTGCCAAAAGTTCCTTATTTTATCTCTACCTACTTCTGTTAATAATTTTAATAAGCGTTTTAATAAGCGTGTTAATAATACCATAAATAGAGAATAAAAAAAAATGTAAAGTGTTAACGTGTAAAGTATAAAACTATTTTATACTTTATTCTTATATAAAAATATCATAGTCATAGTTTTTAAGTTCTTTTTGAGTGTTTTTCATAGCTATTTATAGAAAAAAATCTTAGATGTTTTCATTTTGTGGCAACTTCCTCGGCCAGAATCATATATACACATTACGATACAGTACATCACTTCCATACGCTTCCATGTCTACCCACTGTATTGATGATGTCAAGTGAGGAAAATTCGAAAAGATGAGGGATAAATGATTGTCTCGTCGATGGTAATTTATCACAGCGGAGTCAGTCACCTTCGTCACGCTGATAATATATCACACTCTTCCGCGAATATTAAATTTAAAACAATTTTTCGCCCTCCTCGGTTTGCCAACCAAATTTCCCAAAAATTCATCCTCGTTATACTCGTGTTTGTTTTCGCCCTCGCCTTGGCAATTTAATACGTTCTGCGTATACGTACGCCGCCTGTTTAATTGCAATTGAACACGGAAACAGTCGAGAAAATTAAACGTTTGTTCATATCGCCAACCGACATCGCGATCGTCCGGTTGTGATAACGACAATCCAATACAACCCAGCTCAACATCTTGCTCACATTTTTACGACGCTAAATGCAGCGAATTGCGCCGCTAAGTATACGCAAAGCAAGCGAGAAATGGCGGCGAAATGGAACGCGGCCGAATGGGGGCGGCAAATGCTTAATTACCTTATGAATATTGCCATTTTTCCAGCATTTTATCATTAATTATACAACATGCGACAATTCATATATCATGAGAAAAATTTATACGCCGCCGGTGTTGGATGATGTAGGCGGGAGGAATGGTGGTTGGTGGGGCATGAGGGGTATGCAGCGGCTGGAGGCGGCAAAAGCGGGTTATAATAAATTATCCAGATATTGCAATTTGTATTCAACGAAAAGAGGCCGGACGCGAATGCGTTGGATGAATCGAGCGGAACGACTACGGCTGGTGGCGACGCCGGCGCGGCGTTGGGATAGTTTGCTGAATGTGAAATGTAAAGGACCAGGAGCAGTGGAGGCGGTGAGCACGGAGGGAATTGAGGGGGTTGCGCGCGGGGGTGGTTTGGTTAACGACGGACGATACGTTTCACTCGACTGCACTAAAGCGTCCGAGCTAGTTCCGAGTTTTCGAAAACGAGGAGTGTTTTTACAAGCACTTGTTTAATCACTTTCTTCGCTCCGAAACTATTAGCAAGCGGTCGAGATTTGACGCCCCTCCGCCTCGCCGCCACACTCGCCAACCCTCTGGCAAAGTCTCACGCCGCAACTTTGAAACGTCTCCCGAGAATGGCGAAACTTATTGCACGGCACGCTAGGCGCGTGGATTATTTAATGTGATTTATTTATTTTAAATAGGTTGGATTGAAATTTGCAGTCGGAAGGAGGGAGGCTGGAGGCGGCGATTACGTCGGTGCCAGGCGCCACTACACAAGAATTATTATTTTTAAGAAATCATTACAACAAGAAAATATAGCCGCGCGTAAATAGAGAAGCGAGATGACGCACAGTTCACACAGCCGCCGCCTCCGTCGCCATCTCACCCCCTGCCAGATTGTGGCTATACTGCTGCCGCTTCAACAGCCGCCTTCGCCGCCTCTCGCGCGCACATTGCCTGTCCGCTAGAGTGCTCAATAAATAACGAGGAATTGGAGGACAACGCTGACAAAAAGGACGACTACCGATATAAAAACGAGGAAGGCGACGACCGCCGGCGCGCTGCGATTGTGGCAGGCTATCCAGCTTCGCGTTGGTTCGCAACGGCACACAGCATTCATCTTCTCGATCATTAGTAATCTATATTGAAGTCATATTATGAACTTGGCAAAACTTTGCAGACAACTGCTCAACTTTGATTCGCTTCGTCAATTATATAGATTAAATTATACTTTTTAATGATCACTCACAATTCTGAGAACTTATTGCAACCGATATAGCTGTTGTAAAATTTTATTTTCGAATATTATCTTGTTTGGAATCTGTACTAAGCAGATATATCACTTTTTGTTACAGAGAATTTAATATATGATACATATATCTTCCTTTTGGAAGTAACATGTTTTTATAACATAAAAGCATGATTAGTTTTAATTATGTTTTGAATTAATATGCGATTTTTAAAAGTCATTAGAAGTACCCAAATAAAAATATGCTTAAGCACATCAAGAGTAACTGATTCGATTCGGGAATTAAAATATGCTTCCTGAAGGTTTGGGATATATTCACAAAAATATAAGAGAAAAACGTGCTTAGATGTGTACAAACGACAAAATTCAGCAAAAAAACTTTTTGAACATGTCAATACATCCAAGGGTCGGTTCCAGAATTAATATGCGATTACTGAAGTTTTGAGAAGCACTCGCTAAAAGATATGAATATATGTGCTGTAAATCGAGCTGTATCGGTTTTGGAATTAAAACAGGATTTATGAAGTTTTGATATCCTCAAACGATATATTTTTGCAAAAATGCGTTTAAACACATAGAGTAGACTGTTCTTAAAAGCTGTTCTTAAAATCTAAACAAAAAATGTATTGCTTCAAAGTTGAAAATGATTAAATTCCAATCAAATTTGATTCATTTGCTGGTTTCTATAGATAATATAATCAGTCCTGCGACGAAATAAAACGTATATAGAATGTCACCACGTTGGTGAAGCCGTCATTGTTCTGACGACAGAAAAGCGCATTCGAAAAAAGGAACGTAACAAAAGCGCTAAGCGCAAAGCTTCCGTGCCTGCCCGCCTCGCAACGAGGGAATAAAAAATCATATTTTATTAAAGTGTCATAAAGTTAAAGCTGTTCAAAGACAAAGGTTTAATATGGCTTAGTCGCATGTAAAACAAGTGCACGCTGACGGGACGCTCGCGCGGAGGCGGCAATCCGGCAGTCGCGCGAGGCGAGGCGCGTGCTGGGATGGTGTGTGGAGGTGGCAGTTGCGGTCGACCGCCACGACAAGTGATTTTTTTCTTTACCTTTTGTCGGCCTCGTTTTGGGGCCCTGTTTTTCGATATTGCCGTCGCGACACTGCACCGTCGCGTCGCGTCAGCTTTAATTATGAATGAAACTTTTCAACTAAAATGCGCACTGAATTATTCCAAACCGGCTTCGATTTAGCATTATTACAGTATTTTATAATTCATCATTTTGAGGTTAGCGATGAATGAAATATAAGCGTAAATACATTATTCAAATAAATATGTCCATAAAAATAGTACTCTTTGAGAAACTACCTGCACGTATATACATTTATATGCAAGCGGTCTATAAATAACTAAAAATATAAAGATGGAAAAAATTGTGTTTGGTTGTCATGAGAAAATTAGGAATTGAAAATTCATTATGAAAGAATTAAGAGGTGACTTCTATCCACACTAATATAAAATGTTAACATAACCTTTTTAAAAGATATATCATTGAAATACATTTAAAAATGTTGATGAAAAACTGCAGAAAATGTTTTTCCTAGCAACATCTTCCTCATCGTGAAAGAAGAAAGCAGAATAATACAATTAGGAATAGGAAATATAATCAGGAATAAACAATATAATTGGATGGAACAAGAAGCAATTGAAAATAGCATATTTGTCGTTAGGAACATCATTTAATAGAAAATATTATCGAAAAGCCAATTTTATAGATGCATTTAGATGAGTGTTCTGCTAATCAAGTTTCTCTAAATAATCTAATCTAATAGAAGCTTTGTTTTCGACTCAATTAAACTTTCCGCCCGATAGAAGTAATATCTGACAAAAGATGAGGATGATTTTTTGTACGGGTAGTTCATATATTGAAATAGATTCATTTATTGGGATTTTTCGCGCTTTTGACCCGTTTACCCAAAAATACAAAGTTTGTTCACATTTACATTAAGGTATATTAAGCTTTATTAACATAATACGGAAAAGTACCGACCTTGCGCAATCGTGAAGCCGGAAGAATGATTTGGCGTCACTGTGGCGCATCCTGCATTTATAATTTGACGTTTTATATGTTTATTACGTATTAAAGATGGAAAAATTTATACAGCAATATTTTAAACAGCCATGCTGAAGGCTATAAAAATATAGACGAGAATTTATATTTTACAATCACTATCAAAACGTGTTGATGTTAGAGGTTAATTCTCACCGTCAACAGTATATGTCCACCGCACACTAAACATCACACACTAACACGACTACCGATACGTGAGAGAGAAGAAAGATATCAGACAGAATTATCGGTCATGATGAAAAAAAATCTTACTAATAAGTGTCAGTAAATTCCCAAATTTCCTGTTGCGTCGATTTGGATCATAATAAGCAAAAAAAAGTATATATTTAACCGGATGAAAAACCCCTGCTATTCCACCCCCACATGCTTTTAGCATTTTCCATTTGCGTTTTGGTTAATTCAATAAACTTGTAACTGTGCAGCCTAATTGGAAATTATCGATCTTTGAATGGCTTTTGTGCGAGAGCACTAAGCGATGTTCGAGCACGTTGCAAAGGATGGCTGCACGCGAAAATTAATTTTAAAAGATTAATAGCCGACCACGCACATTACATAATATCTATTAATTATGTGATAAACATGTAGAGTACTAATTAAAAAGGTTTTCCGAGCGGCGGTTGGCGGGAAATTATCGTAAAAGAGCACTCCTGACGTTTTGCCAAGCTTCTCGCTTCACCTTGCATAATTCACCTGGCGTCAGTGATGCGCAGGAATATTGCAGGGGTCGTTAAATTTTTACCTCTCGTGCAGTAAACGCAACACTTTTATCAGCAAATCGAAAAGTGTAGCAAAAAAAAGGTTGACGCAATATTAATCCGACAATTTTAACGCTTAATTTTCGCGTTTAAATACTCGTTAGTCGCGCACGCAAATTGACGATAAATTGAAAAAACCGTAAATTGGAAAAAAAACTGAATAATACCTCAATTAACAGAAAATGATGATACAAACCCAAACCCAAAAAACTGAATGTTTGATTGGCTTAGTTTAATACAGTGCTGAAATTTTTTTGGTGTAACATTCATATAGGGATTTTCTCTGTTTTTCGGTTTAAAAGATTCAAACTAATTAAAGCACTTATTTCTGATTCTTCTTTGATTTTGACAATCTACGCTGACATAGAGTCGAAAATATTCCTCTTAATGAGGGAATAAATAAATAAAATTATGTAATTAATGCGACCAGAGGACTTTAATACAAATTTTAAACTGTTTTGACGACATTCCCACCAGGAAGATGGGAATGGCAAACATTCCTGTATGCCATTTAAAAGGTTGCAACTAATTAATGTAATTTTTATCCCGTCTTTTTTTGGCGTGATTTTTATTGATGGCTAATTAGCAATACCTTTGAAAAAGGTTAATACCAACAGCAAATAAAAGGGGGCGATATCAAAAAGGTCGACGCGTCTGCATTTGATGTTGTTTTTTGCGTTGGTCTGCTGTTGGTTTTCGTGGCGGCCGTGATCAAAAATAGCGTGGCTACCTTTAGCCGAGCGAAATTGCTTGGTAAAATATAAACCAGCGCGCCAGTTGTTGTCTGGCAGAAGTGTAATTTAAACAGTTCAATAACTAGCGTCTGCTGGTGGCGGCGCCGGAGCGCTCACGCGCTAAACGTCACATCGTCGGCCCCTGCTGCAAATTGCAAAGCGCAACACTGGCTGCAAATTGGTTAAGCCAGGCGGCGGCGGCGAGCGATTAAAAACGCGCGATGCGTCTGCGTTTCAAAATTTCCCGAAAAAATATTCGCGAAAAATAAAGCAATTTCGTTTGTGGCACTGGCGCTGGCACTGTTTGCGCGATTGCTGTGAGGGGCCCGAAATTGGATTACTATATCGATTTAATCCACAAATTTTACACATTTCTTTTTTATTTCAATGTCTGTCAATTAAAATTGGTATATTTCGCGATATATTATAAGTTTATTTTCCTAATAGTTCTAGCAATGATAATTGGCTACCTTTATTTGCACATTAAACACAGTTGTAATTAAGTGTAACTATACTGGCACCTCCACCGCAATTTCGGGTGAAGACAAAACGTGTTTGGAGGTTTATTGTCGCTAAAAAATATTTTAAACACCCCAGGAGATCGGTAGATTTAACGGTGCAAAATTCGATTTCTCGAATCAAGTTTGTTGTGCTTGGAGATGATTAAAAGACTTATTTATAGTTAAAAAAACTTTGTTTAAACATATCAAGTTTAAACATATCAGTGCAATTAATGGCTCAGCAGTTATGATTCCATTTTGGATATTTTCGCGAAGAGTTTCCCTAAAATATCAGGGAATATCGTTACAGATGTCATTAAACGATTTATTTGAACAAAAAGGGATTTAAATACAGCGTAAGATCAGTAGATACTGGTTTTTGAAAGTAATATTTTCTTAAATGTTGAAAAATAATTGCTAAAATATCATAAAAAATGTGCTCAAATGACTTATTTTGGATAAAAATTGCTTTATGGAGGAACATCCACCACATTTCTGAATAGTGGAATGACACGGACACCTCTAGGAAATTTCAAATTTGAAAGAATTCTTAAGAATCCTTAGAATTTCTTAGCAATTTCCAGAAAGTATGTGACAAAGAAGTATTCAAACAATGATAGTAATATCTTCATTGCGTTTGGACATATGTAGGCAAACGACATACCATTAAATTAAGAACGTAATACAATGCGCGAAATTCAAATCAGCACACGGTGCCCCACAGAAATGGGACACGCGCAGCACGGTCCAATTAATCTAATGTAATTCAAAGATGAGTTAACTGCAAAATGTCGCGCCATGTCGGCCGCGTGGCGTGTCGTGTCGTGTTATGCGACAGAATAAGGATGTTTTCCTGTTGCTATCAAACCACCCCGCGCGCATTCCCGTGCACTTTGCCAGCACGCTGATGGGTTGAAGTATGAGCAGCGTTACTGGCGGCGGTGGAATAGTAGCAGCAGTGACGACACCCACGCCCGCACGTTGCCCGTATGATAAATGCAATTAAATGGAAAATGTTTTCACGAACAAGGTAATGAGGCCGCAGTGTGTGCTGACCGCGACATGCGGCCGCCCTCCCGCAACGCCAACGCCATCCGCCATCGCCACCACCGCCGCGTCCATTAAGCAATTACTTAGGTGTGATGCGGCGCATTGAAGTGCAAAGCGTTGTTAAATGCGCAAAGGCGTATGCATATTAATGCGCTTGTAGAATGCCGTCCGCCATTGAGCCCTGGTGGCGTCAGCGGCCGTGTGCTGGTTCGGCCAGCGGTGCTTCTGCCCGCCTTTCTTCGCATGCAAATTACACATGATTAATGACAGCACCCTGTATAAATACAAGTCGCCGACGGTAGAATATTAAATTTGCGAGGGCAATAAATTTCGGCGTGGGAAATTGGGGAATCGATTCGACGCGAAATGCACGAAATGCGAAGGATCTACGCGCAAAATTCAGATTTACGAGATCTTTATAGTTTGCTGCGAGTGATACTAACCGTTTTTACTATTTTCCCATTGCTGGCTATACTCGTACTTGTGGAATTAGAATCAATGATAGATTTAGATTATCTTTAAAGTTATATGTCTCAGAATGATAGAGTTGTAAAAGCTAGAAGTTCGTTTCCTATGATATTAACTCCTACGATCTTTCCTATGATATTGACACGTAAATGGACACTGAGGTAAATTGGAAATTTGAAAAGTATTCCAATATTCTTATATTGTTTTTAATTGTAAATACTAATCTCGTTTAAATTGTAGAAAAAGTGAAGATATTTTTTGAAATCCATTAATAAAATATACTACAAAAATACTCGACTACTTTTTGAATTTTAAACCAGGACGTCGCGTCAGTTGTTGCCCAAAAAATGTAATTCATACAGTTCAATAACTGCTGGTGGCGGCGCCGGGCATTCACGTGAAAACATGTCACATGCTGCGTTAAAAGTTCCATGTGCAATACGCTTGCAAACTGGTTAAGCCAGCGTCAATTAAAAAGGGCAGAAAGTGTGCATTTTTGGATATTGTCCGGGATTTACTGAATTTAATATTGGAAAATAATTGGAACAAACGACATTTTATTCGAAGTATTGTAATAACCACCATTTATGACAGTAATCTAAACCAATCTATTGTTGTTTGTCAATTTTTGTCATATACTTATTGATTATTAATGTTTGCTATTATTTAAATTATCAAGGAGATGACTCCCTCCCCATTTTCACGAAATTTGGCAAATGACACCTAAGGTAAGATGCTAAGGAGAGAAAGCTAGAATGAAAGTAAATTTCAAATTGGGATAGAGAAGGGAAACGTCAGGGAGGTCTGAGGTAAGAGAAGTGAAGAACAAGGAAACATGTGAGGAAAATTGTGGGAAACCATTTCAACGAGCAATAAAGATGTGTAAATATGAAACGGAAGTTTGCATGAATAGAATCTACCTGAACATGAAAAATATACTCAATCAACTTCGAAGATATACAGAAGGACTACACCTTTTTTGACAAGAAGAAGATCGGATCAGGCATAAATTTCACTTAAATTATTATTTTATAATTTCAACATTTGATAAATTCCAAGTTTCCTCAGCTGTATAAAAGTTACCCTGGTTTATTTAACCGAAAAATTGAATATTCCACGAGTATATGTTCATAATATTTACAGTTCCTTTTTGAGCGCGCAGAAAATTCCGATTCCGAGTGACATGTGCGAAATCAATTTCGTTTGCAAATCGCAAATCGCTCTCCGCTGCCGATTTTATAGCCGCAGCCTCGGCGTGCTCACTTTGCCGACGGTAATGGCGGTGCACGCCACCGCCACAGTGGTGCATGGACGGGGGGCGGCAGCTACGCCGCACTCGAATTAGAACTGAATATTCTGATAAGGTCTGCGTTGCGCTTAATGCATGCGCATACCACTCGGGCAGCGGGGATTCAGCATCACCGCGCATCAACCGACGAATATCGGCCACAGCTCAACTACCTACAAAGAAAACTTTGCGATGTGGTAATGCAACTACCTAAATTGCCTGAACAATCAGTATTTAAGCAGTTCAGACCTATGTAGATAGTCCATGGGAATTATTTAGCAAATATATAGTTGTTGTTTCGAACAGGTTGCTTGCTGACAACATCAACCTTTGATGAAAACGCCGAAGGTCTTTTCTTTTAGCAGGACCCGAACTACCCGTTCGTTGACAGTAAAGATTGCGCTGCGGATAGAAGTAGACTAACTTTATTTACAAAAATGTTACAACACCTCGACTGAGGTTTACTCCCCCATCTTCCCACACCATACATCCCAACTTCGTACATTACATGTTTCTGTCCTTCCCTCGGCCAATCCGGGCACTATCTAGCTCTCTCTCTCTCACTCAAGACTTACAAGGTGTGCGCTACCCTTGAGCACAGCTTTGCTCAAACATTTGCGACGCATATTTCGCCACTCTTAAGTCTAGTCCCCCGATCTGCGGGAGGTCGTTAAAGATAAGATGGTACCACCGGACGTGCCTAAACAATACACCATCGGATCGGCTACGCTTTCCAAAACCACCCGAATCACCAAATGTGCACGTCGTAAATATCTTTCAATTGCAGTCTTGCTGCCTAAAAATCTGCCTTTTCTCTCCAATATCCATTCTGTCAATTGACCTTCATAAAAGCTTTAGAAAGGTTTGGAAAACATACGACGATCGTGCACAACGGTTTCCAACAGTTATATACCATATATTTTAGTCTATTCCACGAACATTATTGCAACATTCTTTATACATTTTCGACACCTCCACAACAAAGATTTCTGAGTAAAAATCATCATCAGGAGGCTAATCACGTGCAGGTTACTTTAAATTCACCCCTACTTCGTAGAGAACAGCACGAAACATCCGCAGCGTTTGTCGCAGTCGAAAGTATTTCATAAATTTCTGTTTGGACGCCATAATTATTCCATTTATTTTTACAGCGCGTATTTTACGATTGCAAGATGCCAAGTCGAAGGGGGGTAAAAATGTCGCCAGTGCACCGAATCATCGCAGAAAATAAAAATATTTTATAATGATTCCGGAAATACGTGATCCGATTACGTTTAACGATATCGTCGCCGCGTCTAATACGGCGGTGGCGTGCGTACGATGATGGCGGTTACAACGTCGGAGAACAATGGCCATTATAATTTACTCGCGGCGTGGCGGGCGGCAATTTTATAACCTGTGCGGTGCAAAATTGGATGCGGAGGTGCCGGGCAACACGCGCGATGTGCGCATGTAAAATATGGCACCGAAATTGCGACACCCCATACGCCGGCCACAAACCATCGCATGGCTCGTGGATAATATAAATATGTCAGGAAAAATGTTTGCCTGCACTGCGTGCAGATTAAAGAAGTTTTTTTTTCAATTTGTACTCAGAAGAACGTAATATGCTCATCTCAAAATGAACAAAATTTGGAGGCGCCGTTATGATGATAATATCATGTATATATAGTTAATGAAGAAATTGCGATATCACCAACACGTGAGTATATTTAAACTCATTTTTATATTATGAAATATGTTCCCTTATACTGAATGTAGATTAAACACGTTTTTTTTTATTAATTTGTCAATCAGGAAACTGAACATACCCAGAATAGCAAATGGTGATGGCATCAGTGTATATGCAAACATGATATGGATCGTTTCATTACCATTCATGGTGATGCAATAATTGAAGATAGTGGTGAATAACGAAATTGCACCAGCAAGGGTGTGGAATAAAAATTAATCTGTTGTTAGAAAGTGTTAAAAGGATGTCTTTCATACTTTTCTTTGTCCTGGAATCTAGGCGACGTACCTGGCTATGCGCAACATGCGCTGGCTGACGTACGAATCCGCCGCTAAGCTCCGACATTCAT
>WSZQ02000004.1:3298358-3315176 GCA_019419845.2 Weissflogia rhopalogaster | reverse complement strand
TGTGCTTATATGAGTGTGTTTTAGAGGGTTTAAAACAATATATATATATATATATATATATATATAAGTTTAATGGAATATTCTACATTTTTATATTAGGGTATATGTTCCCTTCAACCGTAGATTAAAGAAGTTTTTTTTATATATATAGAAGTTATTTATATTTAATAGGAAATGGTGAAGGCGCCGATCTAAATGCAAACACGATATAGATCGTTTCATCATCCTCCATGGTACAATAAGTGAAGACATCCGGGTGGTTAATAAAGGAATCGTGCTATCAGTCGAACGGGTGTTGAATAAAAATTGACGGCTGTATCTGTTAGAGCGTGGTTGGAAGTGGCGCAAGGACGACTTTGTTACGCCGTTCCTTTGTCCGGAGAATTGGTGCCTGGCACTGTTACATCGCACCCACACTGCACATTTGTAATGATATCTTCTAGAGTGGATACTTTCAAAATATCGTAATCCCTCTTCGCCTTGTAACTATCTATCCATTTATCCATCTATCTATCTATTTCCCCACCAACACGTCGAACAAATATAACTTTGAAACATAATTCCGATGGTATTAACCGGGAAATCGTAATCAAAATATGAGACTCTCAAATCCGCTTTGATGTCGTATTACATGTCGAATTTAATTATCTCGTCGGCCGTTCGGTATTCGCTGTCGAAAGATTGATTTTCGGAGGGAAATTGATTCGGAGATATATACATGTTTCCTTCGGCGTCGCGGTGTGCGCTGAAGCGTGGCAGGTTACTAATGCAGATTACAACTTCGAAGCCCGAATGAATAAACTTCTCAACTTGAAAGTATTTAATCGCGGACGTGTTCGCAGGCGGGCGGATAGACAATAAGAAAGTTGGAGATAACCGGAGGAGTTGGAGAGGGGGCGAGCTCGGGACGTTTAACCGAACAAATTAATGAATAAATGGCACCTAGTAAAACAAGCTGTAAAGATTTTATGTGCTCGTGGTATAAGTGGTCACCGCATTAATGACGAAATGAACTCTCGCGCCAAACTCGAGAGAGATCTTGAAATGTGCTCGCGCTGACAACGATGAAATGGGCCGGAATTAATCATCCATAAAATATTTCCCGGAAAGCTAATTAATCAAAAACTTTAATAGGAAAACATCTCCCTCCCATCAAATGATTGATTATTTTATACATATGCTCACAACTTCAGTTCTTCCTAGCTCCAATTTCTAAGTCCATTATTTCGACTACTAATTCTCGTTTTCACTCTATATCTCCTTTCTACTATCTTGTATGTTTGATTGGATGCAACATGTTGAATAAATCGCGTTTTCTGGGGGTTGCCCTCAGGAGAACTTGTTACACCCGTGGATCTCAGGTACATACCTGCTTTGTTCATGTTCGTCGTGTTGTGATTCAGCGACGACAACTTTGTGCTCTGATCCAATTTTGCCGTCATCGGAAGCTGGCCGGGTGTGTTCATAGCTGTCATCGCCGGTGCGGGCATCATCAACGTGGACATGGTCAACATTATGTCGGTCTGGGAGCGTGGCCTGAACTTCGGGTGACTTTCACAGAAACGTCGAGCAACTAATACTCCGCGCAAACTTTTCCTGGCAGGAATGCAAGCCTCCTTTTCCGGATTGCCTAAGAGCTCGTCCAAACGTTTATCAAAATAACTTCGGTAATCTCTTTTTGTTTATAAATATATTGCGGAGTTCCGGGTTCCGTTTATATTTTATTTCTCTCTTGTGTTTTTTTTTTTGCTTTTTATGTTTGTGTGTGTTTACAGCAGGTACTTAGAATCTCACTGGAGTGTTTGCACTATCTACATTTATCTTCGCGACCGTCACCAACAACTCTCCGATCGTCCGACTTCCGGCTAGCGCGTTGTTGAAACGGGGGTAAAATGCCGCGGCGTGCGTGACTAGCGGCGGCAGACTGGATGACTCTAGCCGCGCGGCGCGCAACGTGAAGACTGCTGCTGCTGGTGGCGGCGCACTCGATTCATCGTCCGTCGACGACGGCAGGGGTAGTGTCGGCGCGCGGCTTTGTGGAGAGGGGTGGCTGTGTTTTCGCGTAGTATGTTCCTGCACGTTTGTATAGGTATATGTCTATATGTATGTGTATGCAAGTGTTTATGTGTGCATGAGAGGGTTGTGTATGTATGTATGAATGTATGTGTGAGTGTGTGCGGTAGATCGGTGGCGGCTACGAGACGCTACGGTTACTGTACGAAAACTTTAGGGTGGGAGCAGCGTGCGATCGCGAACAGAGTGCGATGCCGACTGCGACGGGCCACCCGGCGCGCGTTGGTGGCGGCGCTGCCACGATGAGAGCAGAGCGCGCGCGTGTGCCCACCGCCTGCCGCCGCCGTCGCCGCCGCCACATACAAGCGCCGACCGAAAGATAAACAACGCACGGACGAATCAACACAATCGGGCGCCGCGCTCGCATTTTCGCGGCATCGCTACCGCCGTGCCGCCACTGCGCCCCGTGCGTTTGTTGTTTGAGCAAATTTTACGCCGGCAGTGGCGGTAGCTGGCGGCAGCGTTGTTTTTACAACAAAGAAGCGCATGAGTATGCATCAGCTACGTTTGTGCGATGTGCTTTTAATTTGTTCATAGGTACCTGTATCCGTGCAGGTACAACAGGTCAGTTGCCATTCACTATTATTGTAATATCAGGAAAAAAGATGAGAGTAAAAATACTTTTATATCGAGCACATGTTGAAAAACTTACGTGAATTCTTTTTCTCATTTGGTTAAACACAACAGGCTCTCTTCATCAGAGTCCAAAGAAATATTTAAAATAGTTGTAAGTTAATGTTCTTATAAGTAACCACTGGATACCCGGGTTCCTGTAAATCGCCTATATTATTTCTATGTTCCCTGAATCCTCAAGGTTTTGTAAAAGAAAGTTGTTCAGATTGTTCAGATATTCAATTTTATAGTCTCGACAGGTAAGTTGTAATTTAATATTGAAACGAGAAAAAGGGAAATTATTTTTTCTGAATTAATCAAACACTACAGACAGAACAGACACAACAGACTACACCACAGGATAGTTTTCATTCAGTATCACTGTGAGTAAAATGGGCAACCGTAAAAAACGTATTCTATGAACATGTGGAAAAGCTGATGTGAATTATTTTTCTTACAGGATCCCTAATGGTTGAATTATCTGCAAGCGTTCCTATATAACCCTTAAGCTTTATACAAAAAAGCTGTTCAGATTGTTTATATGTGTCTGAATAGGTGGTACAACAGGTCAGTTGTCATTCAATATTACAATCAAGAAAGGGGATCGTTAAAAGCTCATACAGTGGAAAAGTGAAGAAGCTAATGTGAATACAAATTTCTCCTCGAACGTTGAGGCGATCAAACAAGACAAGCGATAAATGCGCTCTGCCTACTCATCATATCCTTCTTCTCCTCCTCTGTGTGCACTTCGCATTTACTTAGATATTACCCTTCTGTAACTAATAGCCGTCGATCTACATTTTGTGTTTATACAGCTCGAAACCTTCTCAGCCCTCTTTATTTACACTTCTTTTGCGACGACGCTCCTTTTTTCGTTCTTCAGCAACAACAACAACGCAAACACAAACATCGCGCTGTACATTTTAGATATTTTTATGTTTTCATGTGAATTTTTTAGCAAATATCTACGATGGTTTCGTGTAGAGCTGGGACCCGAAAATGTCAACTGCTTCCTTCTACTACGAAGGCTGCGATGGGAAAGAAGAAATCGAATGTCCAAAAGATGACGGGCGAGAGAAGGAGATGGTTGCAGTGTGACACTGGCTGGTGGCAGGCCTCGCTTGGATGCTACCCTTGTGGCACAAATGAAGCGTTATATTTATGATCCCCGGGAAAGCATTTGGACTTTTAGAGACGAATGCGTGTGCGGAGCGCGATTGCCGCCCGCCGACGTCGCCGCCGCTGGACGGACGATCGTCGGTGAAGCCAAACCCTTCGGTCCGAAAGTTACATCACAGTCGTGCCGCGCTGGAAAAAGCAGCCAAGTCGGCTCGAAGTTATAGTTATACTGCCGCCGGACGGCCGCCGCCAACCGACACGCTCGGCCCGGAGGAAGGAAGATCGACGGCGCGCATATTCGTGCGTGCATGGACACATTCCCGAAATCGCCCGTCGAGATGACACCAGATTTGACCTCCTACTTTCTTCTTATTCTATCTTTCTTCATCAGACTTCATCAGAGATTTCTAAGGAACTTTCTATGAAGAAATTTTTAATAATTTGAATATCGATATACAAAACTGCATAGTCCAATGACTTTGAAGTGATTTTATTTCTGATATAACAGAGGAACTTGATTAGAAATATCATATATAGATGCGAATTTTCTTCAAATTTCTGGGCGACTTCTTTTTGTTCAATGGAAGTGCTCAGCATCCCTTGTAAGTCCAAAAAACTGTAAAAGACAGGGATGGAAGAAACGTGCAACTTTCGGATAATTTCGGTACGCCGCGTTTATCCACCAGTAAATTCTGCGGTTTTGTCGAAATAGATTGCGAAGTCAAAGGTGGAGAAAGCAGGCCAATATATCTTTCATTAATAATTGCGCGGCTGTTCGGTGCGGAAAGCCGGGGAGCCTTGAATTTTCTATCATCGGCGCTGATTGAATGGAGTGCAGGAACTGAGATTATACAGCCGCTCATCCCCACCGTCATCACCCTAGCCCCGCACATACACTGCCTGCAGGCTGGCGGCAACTTCCGCCGCCCGCTAGCCGATGCAACATCTCCCACGATTCAGCCGCAATCGACAGCATCCGGAATCAAGCATGCCGATACCCGCTTACCGTACGTTTCCACCGGATTGCAGAATTCAAACTTGCTGTGGTCGGGAATCAACATCGTGATACCATCACGCTGCAACGTGCCAATGTATCCCATCCTCATCCTGCGGGCGTGCATTATTAATCCGCCTGCAGCCAGCCGAAACACTCGGTATATGGGTCAAGTTTCTTTTCGCCAATTCCAGCAGTGCTCTTTTGAGCCCACCCACCCCGGTCGCATCCCACTCTCCCTGCCCACACCTGCCGTCTCCTCGTATGCCTAAAAAGCCGCGACAGCTAAGAGCGAGTTTGGATGCACGACGTCGGAATACTTAAGCGCTTGGTGTACGCCTTTTTGGACCTGGATGCAGCCGGGAAACCTAATTTCAAACATCCGCTCTTTGACACTTTAAATGGAGGAATACCTGTGCGGAAATTGGAATTGACAGCGGTATATATTTGTCACGACAAGTCGGGGACAAAAACAACTGGCTCCCGGGCAAGGCCGTGTGTTTCAGGGCGGCTTGGAATCTTTCCGCTTGCATATTTTCGGCTTGTTGCGGGCGGCATAGTCAAGGAATGACTTAAAACTTCCCCGGCGTGTTTGAAAACGGCGCAAACTTCGCCGCCGCATGACATCAAGTCGATTCGAGTACGAAATAACGATTCCCATCCAATGCCTTTCTCTCCGCGCGCTTCTCCCTTCACATCAGAAGCAACATCTCCCAACAGGCCCACAGGCTCCTCACGTAAAATACTTTACATATTCAATTACAACCAAGGCAATAAAAATTTTACTCGCATGTCAAAACGTTAAAACGTCACGTACACCCCACCTACGCGCACTCTCATATTCATTCAATGTCAGTCTATCTCAGGTAGTAGTAAAACATTAAAATACAGGATGTTAAAAATTAAACGAAAAAAACAACAACCTAATCTTAAGAAAAAAAAACATAACAACTATGTAAGGATTTAATAAACTTAGCGCCAAATTTAATAATCAAATTATTTGTTATATTCACAAGAGTTGCGAAGAATTTGTTCAAAATATTGATGAGAGTAGGATACAACTCAGTATAATGGAATGATATTCGTTTCTTTGGACGAAAAAATGCGCAAACTTAAATATAACGACCGGCGAGGCATGCACACGAAAATTTTTATTGTTGATATATCATTCGCGTTGAGCAGCCTGGCCTGAATAGGTGGTGGTATGATGAAAAAGGGGGAAGTACATGCCCATTTAAACATAAAACCGCTGCCATTTTATTTTTATGTATACTGCACGAGCGGGCCTGTAATATGTAAGATTTAATGGCACGGATGTTGCGGTGCGCCACGATGTGAATTTTCCTCCCTTATGTGTGTGAGAGGGCCAAACACTCGACTGTGTCGCCAAGGCAAGTATTCGGTAAAACAATCAATCTCCCTTGTACTCGACGAAAAATTTACTACTTTCATGGACCTACTGCATAGAGGGACTATGATGCTAAACCACCCTAACACTCTAACACCTAACCAACCTGTCCTATTATTATCTTGAAAGAGTAAACTTTTCTAAAATTTTAACCATCTTATCACTGCCCTAGGAGATTGTTCAACTAAAAAATGGATGCCCGCAGCATTGCACCACCAATGACAATTGATAACATATTACTTCGTAGAAATGCCATCGTTTGACCGGACGGCATTAAATATCCTCCACCGGGAGGCGGCTAGTGAAATACGACGCGTTGAATAGCTTTTATGGCTGTTGCGCATCGGTGGAAAAGTAAGCTTATTTTATTATGGGCCGGTGTTCGTAGTGCGCTACACGCGCGAGCTTAATTCGTGTCGCATATATCTCCGAAGTTACACCCGTAGACACGGTGAGGCGGCGTATAAATTACGCTAGAAAAATGCTACATTAACCAGCCCACGGCCACACTGCAAGTGCCTGCATCTTCACACACCCAAACGCCTCGCGGCGCCATACAACTTGGGGCTTGCTGTAATTGTTGTAATATGTTAAAAACAATTTACTGGCTTCCGAAACGCAACGTTTGATAATCAGCTTAGCGCCGTGTTCATTACGCCCAGTGGGCCCCTCGCCATAGTGCAATTATAATGATCTATGTGAGTACAGTGGAATTCTTAAGTGCCCCCAGCTACATACAATACATGCAGGACGTTCTAGCTGGCTGTGGAGAGCAAAATACCTCGCCGATGAGGAAGCTTTGTTAACCGGGCGAGGTGTTAATGGTGGTCTTATTATGCAAAGATCAAACACGTTAGAGAGCTGCTTTGATTTGCGATCTATCGCATTCTACTTGATGATACAAGTTCAGTAATATCATGCATGCAGGCGGTGTTAATATTTGGAAACTTTATACCACATGACTGTTCTATCTAATATCAAACATTCTACATTGTGACAGTTTAATCAATATCTAATAATACCCTTAAATAGTAGGTAGGATATCAATAGATATTATTTGTTTCTTTCTATAATGTGAAATAGTATAGTAAGAAAATGGCAAATAATTGTGTTAAATTTTGTTATGACAAGCTTAAATTATATGAGTTATTCTTGATGGGGTTATGAAATATCACTTAGGAGATATGCTGTTAAGTTGAGTAACGTTACATCGTAAAATTTGTCTATGTGGGAGGATGAAATTGTATTTTAGTTGATATTTTTTACTGGACAAAATTTTTGATAAAATTCTACTTTACTAAATGGATTCCATTAGTATAAAGTCATCTAAATATCAAAACTATCTTAATATTTAATTAGTATGATAAAAAATACTATTTTGCAACTTCTATTGCACACTGAAAATATCTAAATTAAAAATAGAATATTGTATAACTAGCATGGAATGTAAGTCATTATTCGCGTGTGTGATATGTTATACGAGTGAATAATGAGCATTCTATGTGACTTTTGAACTATATGCTGGTGTCAATCGCGCACGCCACGTTCGCGACTATATTCGTGGCCATGTCGACAGAACGTTTATAAACAGATGGAGATGTGAATAACAATACCTAATCAAAATCGATAATGAAATGTTCATATTGTACCATCGGTGTAGAAAAAGGAAGGGGTTAAGTTTCTATGAATCGCCTAAAAGAAATTTTAACTTGTAATAGTTGTAACAAGATAAATATTTCTAAACTAATACTAACTATATTAACTATTATTATACTGTCATATTGAAAAATTAGCACAAAATGTAATCCTGAAAACACTTTTGTATTTAAGCATCAAATAGTTGAAGTGTGCTCATTAAGCACGTTCGTCCTCGAGGCATTGGATCATTCCTGGTCAGCAAACGTTACAGTCTTTATGTGGGCATCGCATGCAGATTTACCTACGCCCATTTGCAACATCAAACAAAACCACGCGCCTGTAAAGGGCATTGCATTACGCCGAAAGAGTAATACTATCCCTGATGTTGTACTTAGCGATTGAGATCCAGTCCTGCGGGCGCGTCTGCACAACTACGTACATACGTACGTGAAAGTAGCACACTGGTTAATTAACGAATGCATAACATGCTTAATGAGCTCGGCCCTGGGCATACCGGTGTCCATTTGTTAAATTAATATAGCTACTGTTGACTGGTGGCCGCACCAAGCCTCATCGACTTTGACCACCACCCAGATTAGAAACACTGGTGCAAATCCGTTTTTTGTTTCGCCAGCATCCATTCGCGGGCAAGCATTAATCTCATCTTAGCGATATTTTTCGAAGGGAATGCAATCTCTTCACTGACAGCCAAGCAAACGGCACGCGGCGGCGGTGGCATCGCTCGTGATGCGTTGGGTTAAAGGGGGTGAATCTAAGCAGTGCGGTTTTAAGCCGGCGCGCACTCTCCGAATAATTGAAGGAAAGATTTTGATAAGTCGCCAAAATGCTGGATTACATTCCGCCGGCCCGCCGCCGCCACCAACCCGCCCCGCCTGAAAACAGTCTCCTTGAGCGCGTGGCCACAACTTCCACCCGCCGCATCGTCCCACAAACACACCCCCTTATCCTGCCTTTGCCGCCGCCAACATCGCGCGCGTGATGGCGTCCGTTTTTGTGTAGTATTGAAGCAGCGACTAGCGTTCAGTGTGGCAGGCTGGGATCGATACGCCGGAAGCTCTTGCAACAGCGTTTTATCTCTTTGTTGTTATCGCGTATTATTTTTTTTCTTCATGCTTACCTCTTCAGCGCCGCACACAACCCGACCTCGATGTAACAGTAATTTTTGAAGAATGTTTATAGCGCGTAAAACCAAAATTAAGGATAGACGTTTGTTACGCGAGCAGCCAGCGAAGGCTTTGATACGCTTTCAAAGTTTCCTCTCCTCACACGATTTTACTGGCCCCCCGTTGATCTCCTTGCAAAATGCATCAAGCATCTTTGGATTTATCAATGTAAATTCTTAATTCCTACCAAATCGTAAAAAAAACGTTTACATTCAAACGTAATTCTTAATAATTCTTCTACTATTGATATCTACATTTAAATGAACTTTTTTGGAGTGATATATTTATAAATGATAATAAAATAAAAATGTATAAAACTATGAATGCATTTCCCAAATTAAAACTTAAACCAAACAATTAATTACTGTTTTGTTGTAAACTGCACAAATCTTTTTAAATTAACCTCTACTTTTATTCTTATTAGATGTTAGCAGTTTTTAAGCGTGTCATGGAATATATTCAAAATGTAGTAACGAAGAATATTTAAATAATGTTTGGATGCATGCAACGCGTGATGGGGAGGGTAGAAACAAGCGTATTGCAGAAAGATCTCTCTTCTTGTAATACAATACCATGTTAGTTTTCCACATTTTATGGCGTAGATGTCGAAGAATCGGTTGCTTTGGAGGTCGACGGAATGGTCTGGACCACCACTTTTCGTATTATTTCGTCCATTACGAATTTGAACAGGGTAGGGATGCTGCTGCGTGAAAATTGGCAGGAGCTGAGTTTAACAAGTCACTAATGAAACGCATTAACGCACATACTTTTACATACGAAAAAAACCGAATTGTACTCGCGTGAAACGTCTGTTACTGCAGCGAACCCAAAATCGCCGTTTCTATATTTGTATCATACAATACCTAAATAGACATTTATACCACAATATTTTTTTATCTTACGAAATACTTCAAGCATCTTTCTCGCAAATCGCAAAAGAAACGTTTACATCTTACTGAAATAGGTTATAGGAGCTGCATTCATGTTGAAATTGACAAGACCGTAGAAAAATGTACGACGTACACTTTTTTCGAGAATGATTACAGTAAATGGTTACTCCTATATGTGTGTTCACATAAATGTATGCGCAGTCCACGTATTGGTATGTGTGGTTTCGATCTGCGCGTTATATGTCAAAACTAAACATGACGTTTCGTGTTGCATGTTACCAATGAGAATGATTGACGCGTTACGCTCGAAAGCGATCGTTTTTGGGGGATGGGCGGTTAGGCCAACGGCGTCGGGGCCGGTGCGTAGCATTTGTCTTTGTCTGTGAATTTGCGTGTAGGTAGACCCCGCATCGGGCGCGCGGGTCAGCAAAATGTTAATGCACAAAACTACACCGCCATAACTTCGTTATACGTGCGCGTTACCATCAATATGCCACTGGATATCAAACGCCATCGACTGTTTGAAATGCGAATTTTCGCTTGATGCTCACGCATTTCCCAGCTGCAGCTGGCCAACCCGAAAAGGTTTCGAGTGGGTTCTGAAGTATGGCTGCTAGCTTTACTGCCGGATTTTGCAAAACCCTTCGAAAAGAGGCGAATATTAATAGCGGCTACGCATTCGTAGATTTTGATATTTGATTCCGTTGATTTACGCTTTGGCGGTCGATGGATACAAATGGTGGAGGCGCCTGGTGCCTGCCGTCTTCCATTCCCCTCATCGCACTTCGGAAATCGGGTATTTGTTGTGTTTATGGGGGTGGAATTCTAAGAGAAGCGTACGCTTGCCGCACTCATTACGAGCGTGCCGACCAGATAAATCAAAACGCATATTGGCGAAAAGGAGTCTATGGCAGGGTGTTGGGGGAAGAGGAGGTAGTAGGAGTCTGTGGAAGACTGAGAGGTAGGAACTGCTACAAACAAGGCGTTAGATGTGAAGCAACATTCGTACACAACTACTGGGATGCGTACAATGGGCTCGGGGTGAATAAAAGGGACTCGGTAATAAACCCTAGCCTTCACACGAGATTCGGGTCATGCTTATGCGTGCGTTTAACGCCAAGGCAACACGCGGGGAAAACGCCATCGTACGTCCCGGTTTGCTGTCGTGACTTTACGCACTCATTCATCCTCATTTCGAGCGCGTCATGAAAAAACACTAATTGCATTTATCCATTTGAGTTTGTTAGTTTAAATGAGCCCGCCGGTATGCGTGGCAGCGCACACATATTCATCCGCCCTCCTCCGCACCATGCTACACCACCTCAACGGCAACGGCGGCGGCAAGGGGGCGGCTTATTACCGCTCTCTTGTGTGTCGACATTCCCCTTTTTACATGCGCGCCATTTTGCGGTTTATTACTTAAAAGGTGAAAAATTGCGTGTGTTTTTCGGCACCTCCCGACACAAACGTAAAAAATCACGCCCCATTTTTTCCCTGTTGGTGGTTGTTCATCGTTGAATAGCCCATGCGCGAGTCTCAGCCAAAATTCAGCACGCGATGACAATGAGAATGATACACACCATCCCATCGAACATGCACTCTCAACAGTGGCAAAAATAGAATAAATAGTTTGATAGAGAATGAGAAAATTCTATAAAAACGAATTAAATGTGATATGTTAGAAATTCTATGTTGTTTACACATGCATTGGCAGAATATACTTATCTTCTTTAAAAATAATTTGTTGGTCTCTGACGGACATACTAGATAAATGATACAGATGATGTTCAAAATAACATTGAAAGCGTTTTAATCGAAAATCATAACAGATAAAAATTAATTTAATGAAATATGAAAGAAAATTGTATTCTGTTCACACAATCATTGATAGAATTTAATTAACTTCCTTGCTTCACTCGATACAAAGAAAAATTAGACGTTTATTCATTAGGAAAATGTAGAAATTTCATAAAATTTGATTGATTGTATTTTAGGCTCAAATATTATAAAATATTATGCATCGAATTTTGTCGAATAAAGTGTAATCCATACTAAACTTTTAATGGTATTTCACTAACGATACACCCATTTTCATCCAGCTATTATTTCTTGAGATAATTAGCAAACAGTATGAAGAGAAAGATAAAAATTACTAATTTCAGAAATGTATGTAACTTTGAAAAGGTAAAATTTAAAGAAAAAAAAAGAATACAAATGAATTTAATGTCATAAAACCTAGACTATCCTCTATCTACCAATACTTTGGGTATATCACAAGAAAATGCCCTTTATTAAATTGAAACACGAAACTTAAACAATTAGAAAATTATATATTCATGTTACGGTTGTTAATAATTATTGCATATGATGACTAAAATCGACTCATGACGAAGAGTCAGTAGTTTTTTGGCAGTCACACGAAAATGGGTTATGCGCCAAAAAGTCATCAAACATGTACCGCAGTGCCATCTAGGCGGCGATTTGCAAATAACCACACAGAAGCAAGGTATCGTCATGTATATTTATGCGTTTCGAACGTTTTTACGACTGTGCGCGGTGCAAAGAAAAAAAGGCATAAATCTGATCTGAGCAAACAACTGATCGAGCAGCAGCGGCACGTCATACCATGCCACCCCCACACGGGCACGAAATAAGACTTTTTTATGACTTCATGTGCGATGAGAATGCGCGAAACGGTCGTCGAGCAACTAATAATGTTTGCGCGCAAAACAAAGTTACGATTAGGTGCCGGGGTTATGTTCTTCATATCAGCGCAACGATATGTATTTTTTTCTCTCACCCGCTCGCCTTCTTCGGGACGCCTGCTTCCTGCGTCGAAATAAAAACGGCACAGGGGCTGAATATGTGTGAAATTCTCCCCGTGCACGTTGCGCCCTCGTACCGCCAATACAGAACAAAGAAAAGCTCATCTCATCGCGTTTCTCCGGAAGGCGTCAGAAAAACAAAAACGACCAAGAACGACTTGCATTAAATCTGCAGTGCATTTTCACATTTTTACTTCCAAAGACCAAAAATGAGGAGAAACCATATTTTTCTACAAAAACTAAATTTGGGAAATTAGTATAATAATTCTATTTAAGTTCAGTGGCAGACTGTAATTTCTGATGTCATCTTCAGTTTTACTACTATAAATATTCTTGTTTAACTTTTACTCCTCAAATGAACTGATAACAATATGATAAACATTTATTTCAGCTAGAAAAGTTAAAAAAAAACATGAACAAATATACATTACTTTAATGGATCCAAAAATAAAAACCAGTTGCCAAACAAATGCACTGGAAACATATCAAACGCTATTGAATTTCCGACCAACCAGTTGAAATTTGATATATTTTGATGCATGTTGATATTTGCAAATATTATTGTAACAAAGTAGATGCATACGGCTAGAAACGTTGATAGTAGTGACATGAAGACAGCTCGACTGTAACTAGTTGTAACATGCTAGTTGTAAAATAAACGATTACATTTCGCATTCAGCTTTAGATAAATGCATAAAGTGGCCCACGCGTTATCGCACGAACAATTGCGCATTTTTGTCCTTCGATCAGAAAACGCATGCGCTCGAAAATCCAAAACGGGCGCCAACCATTTATTCCGCAATTAAATAACGCCGTTTAATTTCGCTTGTTTTCTGTTTCGTCGATGCTTTCGGCAGACATTTTACGGCCGTAACGAACGGACCGCTTTTATCAAAAAGGGTGTTTAATTTACGACAGGACAAACATGGCAATCGACATTGTGCAATTTCAGCGATTTTGCCAGCGTTCATTTCGTTATATATTCATATTTTTCGGAATTACACAGTTTGATGTATTTAATCTGTTTGGTGTTAGAGATTTTCGATTTTTTTGTTTAAAACGTTTAATTTTATGAACTTTTTTATTGAAATTTTCCTGTTTAGTAGTGATATTTTGCTTATACGTTCAAATTTGTTCACAAAATAGAAGGAGAGTGATAGCATTCTTTTTATTGATTTTGTTTTAATTTGGCCATTTGCGTCGTTGTTTTTGCAATATATTAGGGCCAGGATAATTTTAAAAAAAATCTTGTTTAATAAAGTTTGGAGAGCACTCAGAGAAGATTTATGGTGAATTTATATTCCGCACATTTGATAGTTTTCCATAATTCCTAAGAAGGTATGGCCAAAAGTGATGGCTATGTTTAGACACGTTCGTGGCTGTGTTCCGTACTAAGAGTTTCCAATACACCCTGTGGACGTGCTGAGAGAGAGTGAGAGAGGGGGAGAGAGATCGACGGGATGCGCTCGGTTTGGTTCAGAGAAAGATAGTTGGAGAAAGGTATGTGGAGGTATGAACCCCAGGCGAATTTATTATAAAATATAATAAATAAAGTCAGTTAAAATCTAAACATTGCCATGTCATCTTCTCTGCGCATAGCAATCACCATTGTCAACGAAACGAGTAGGTGTGGGGGCCAATCTAAAATAAAATACTATCGGTGAAAGGAAGGTGAAAACTTTCTATATTTTCGTCAGTGGTTAATATTATGATTCGAACGTTCTGTTCACAACAAATGTATTGCGAAATTTTTCTTTGTATAAGGATGTGCTATAATATTTCATCAACTTCGGGGTGGATCATGAAGTTGTTTATAAATATCAAAGTACTCATTATCTACCATTAGTATAAGTTCCTCAAGCAGGCGATTCCAGCAATCTTAGTTGTTACAAATGTATGGAATTATTATAAAGGTGAGCTCTAGTGGAAGGTGGGTATATTCATTATTGTTGTTCATATGCCCGGCGCCTCCACCAGGCTTCCCACCGGAATGATGGTGGTAAAACGACGCAGCGGTGCGTGCACATATGCGTGGGTGAAAGCGAATTATTAATTGCCGAGAAAATAGGGTAAACCGTGAAGTGGTGGCGGCAACGCGTACATACACCCAGGCCCTCAACCCCTCAACGGGCGGCGGCAGCTCACTTTCACACTCCTCGGCCTTTTGCGGTCTTTTCGAGGACGCGCAATGCGTTCAATATGTGCATGCATTCCACTTCGCATGCATTTACATCTTTAGTCACCCTCTGCAACCCTGTATAACCCTATATAAACCCTTACAACTACCATGTAACCAGTTACCATGTAACCCTCCCATATAAGAAGCGCAGAACCTACTTGTGCATAAATTAATGTAATTTTCGTAATCCTGCCGCGAATCTTGAAACTTGTTACACAGTTTCCCCAGTTTCTATATTAAACTAAATCTACGAGTACACTCTATGCAATGCTCACACATGCCAAAATATTGGCAGATCCTAGGCGATGTTAAATACAGCTACATACTCACTACAGACTCACTGCAGGCGCGCAACTGACGTACTTACTAACGTAAACCTGCACCAGGAGGAGCAACCAACATTCCCTCGTTGCTTATTTCCAGTTTCAGCGTTTCCGAAGAGCGGCGATCCGTTTAAAGTATAAATATCGCCAAACAGGATATGGATATAGGTGATTTGAAATCTGGAATCCGGTGAGAATTTCCGGGCGGTATTATTGATTCTACGCCGGAAATTTGCCGCAGACAAAGTGGAGTTTTATATAGTTTGTTTCTTACTTCGCCCACTAAACCCCCTTTTGTCTGCGGGACGCCTTGCGGGACCGCCGTCGCTTATTGCCCGCCTTTTTCCCGTACGCTCCCGGCTCTCCTTCTGCTCATTTTATTTCCTAAATAGACATTTACTTTTCACGCAAGGCGCCAATGTTTTTCCAGCAGCGACATTAGAAAGTTGCAAATTCAAATTAGTCCGTCGTGCGCTCTAAATAACTTTGCCTGACAATAAGGCAGTGAAAAAGACGCACGGAAAGTTTTGCTTTACGTAGGACGGCTAGGTATTAAAAAATATATTTCAGGAATAACTTTGTTGTGTCTTTTTTATTATTCTTTAATTTTCAGCAAATGTTCAGGACATGATCGTACGCCTTTAGCGTTGTTTTTTCCATACGTTTTGCCAAAGTATGTTTTTGATATATTCTTGATTGGAATATGTTTTGTTTGCTTTAATCTTGCTTTTTGATTAATTTGGAATGTTTTTTCTTCTTTGTAGTCATGTGTTCTAAATTGAATTAGTAGAAAAGTTGTTTTTGTTGTTTTTATTTTGCTCATGTCAAGTTAAACTAATAAATACAGATAAAATTAAATCAAGATAAGCATTTAAAAGAAAATAAATGGGAGATATCTTAAAATAAAGCACATTTACCAGGAAAAACATATTTAGAACATAGCCTTAATCTATAGCTAAACTTATGAAGAATATTTACTCCAAATTTTAAGACGATAGCTGCAGTAATTATGAAATTATAGCTCATAAAGTAAATTTCATAAGTTTACCTAATCCGTATTCTTGCAATCTTGTGTTTCAATTTTGCGTGCACGACTGAGAAAATTTTACGGAATCGATTTGGCTAAAGTGTTGCTTATTTTATAAATAGTTGAATTCTCTACAATATGGCTTGAATTGTGTTTTGAAAAATTATATATTTAAAATTTTTCTCGTATATTTATGTCGAATCTTTACGAGAAAAATTAACTTAGAATTAAAAATTCTATATAATATGCATTTTTAACTTTTTCTTGAAAATTCTCAACGTCATATTCAAGAAAATTGACTAATGATTGCTTTCTAATTTTTACCCTTCGAACAAAATTAAGGGCGTTAGAATGTACGCAGCTGAGCAATTACAAAAATGTGGTACTATAAACATGGCGCTATAAACATTTTGAACATTGCGAAAATTGTGTTTTTCCATCAGTTAAATGAAGTATATCCCTTATCATGAACCATTGTTTCAATTTTTGAAGAATTATTTATTTATTATGTAACTTTATCTGCAAATATTAGTCTACTCCTTTGTA
>WSZQ02000004.1:3281659-3293563 GCA_019419845.2 Weissflogia rhopalogaster | reverse complement strand
TTACGTAATCTACTTATGCGCATCATTAAATATTATTCAATGCTTAAATTCGCATTCTTTGTGTAAAAACATATGATATATAAGAGAAATTCCATTAACTCAACGTCGAGTTGGAAAACATTTTTTCGAGCATATTGATTAGCTACTTACACAAACTTTGCCTTTTTCCAAGCCTAAAGGGTTAAAAAAGCGGCTGAATAATTAAATATGCATCCACATCGCAATGATGAGCATTGAGGGTGTTTTCAAGAAAGGGGTGGGAAATCGCCACAAAAAACGCGCATTCTCTCCAAACGCCCCGCCGGCGCCGGCCGCAGAACCACATTACAGATAAAATGTAATTAATTTCGTGCAAATTACGCGTAAACAAAGGCGTGTTATTCCTGGCTGCGAAGATAATGAAAAATAATATATACACGAGCTGATTGTACACACGTATGTGCGCATAAATAAACCCAGGCCACCTTCATTTCGCATCAAACACGTGTTTCTGCAAACCGGGGCAGGCCTTCGCACAACAATGCCAACATTGCTTAATTATTAATTCACTGATGATCTTCGGCAGGAAATGGGAGGTGATTGTTTGTGTGACGTCGGTGGTCATATCGGGTTACACAGCGTCGTTGATAGGTAGGTGTTTGGCAGAGGTTGTGAGGAGATAGTTTCCGGCTGAATGGAATATATCGTTGTTGTCAGGATAGCGAGATAGGAAATTGTGAAGAACAACGGGCGCAAACAGACGATCACGAAAACTAATTATCGACGCGTGCATTATAATAATGTTTTAATAACAACAACATGGTGGGTATTTTTGTAGGTATAATTAAACGCAAATAGCCTCGTAGCGTACCGGAACCCAACAGGTGTATTCAACATCGACAGCAGCGCGGACTGCGGCGCTCGTACTTCACTATTTGTTGCCTTTTACGAATGGTTGAATATAAACAGAGGGAATATAAACAGCATTTTAGGATATTTTAGGTATTCCAGGGGCTTTCCATTTCAAAAATATATGCGCATTGTTATTTACAGACGCAAATAGCATTTTTAATGCGAGGTTATGTTCCGTAGTTTTAGGGGTTTGTTTCAGGATTGAGCAATTTAAGTTAGGATATATTTTAAGACATAGAGATGTTGTTTAGATACATCTCGGATATAACCCCCACTTAACCTTACCTAACCTAAACTAACCCGCAATACTCTGAGCACTAAAGAATTAAACTCAAGACAGACTCAATTTAGATACACACGTTAATGTATACAATGTGTGTATCTAAATTGAATGTAACCTGAACCATATTTTATTCAGATATAAAGAGAATAGACTGAAAAGATTAAAGAATTATATCAAATATGCCTAGGGTGTATCCTCGATTATCGTATTCATGGTGCGCATGGAAACAAGTGCTAGCCGCGAAAACGATACACCCGAGTGTCGCACGGATGCACGACTAAACGAAACCAATTTTCCCAAACGCGTTATCCCCCCTGGTATTACTTAGAATATACGACTGCACGCCCAGTATCTTTTCTTCCCGCTGGATATCAGTATCAGCATAAGCAGAATATTGCAATGTGACACTGTCTGCTTCCATCTCGGATGCCTGTTCCGCTACATTTTAAAATATTCATATCGCACTGTAAACAAATTCGTTTACACGCGAGCATGACTGATTGCACAAAGTGCACTTATTCATTCCAGGAGCCAAGTAAGCGTAATATACGCAAGAGGCTGGAAAAACAGCCGAGACATACGAATGCAGCGGCTACATTTGTACGCTTTGTTGGAAGTTTGTCTGTGGTTTGAGCGAGCGCGCGCGCTGCCACTGATGTGGTGGTGAAAGCTGTAACGGGCATGAGCATCAACATCAAGAAGTTGGTGGCCCGAGTTTTCGGGTTGGTGTAGTTGCCGCCCCCCCGAACGTGGGTATGCAACAGTTTACCTTAAACGCACGGACCCGAAACTACCCACAACCTCAACGTGCTAATGATTTTATTATGATTCAAGCAAGTTGGAAATGGCCGAGATGCATTAGGTGAGGTCATGTACGCTTGAATGTTGCCAGCGGTGGCAACGTTGTACGGCACTGTACGGTAATGTTCTCCGAGCTTAAGAGGCAAAAAAGTTGGAATGGGATTTAGATTAGAAGTGATTTTGTTTACGCCGATCGGCGGAAATAGAATGCGTAAACGCACTCGCCAGACCGGAGGAGGTGAACGAGTTCGATAACAATGGCAGTGCTAGTAATCCAGAGCGCAAGAAGCGTCTTCCGGTCCGGTTAATAGTTAATGCTAATGCCTCCGTCTGGCTATTAGTCGACAATGGGAGCCAACGGCAGCATGCTCGTATCTGTAAACAACCTAATCACGCCGGCTCGAATCCTGCTCGAATTACGTATGGCGATTTCGAATTGATCGAAATTAGCGGAATGGCTTGTAGAATAAGACTGAAACTCTACTGCCTGGCATCCTTAGGAACCATCATTATCAAAATTCGAGGTTCGACCTCTTCAGGCAACTAAATGATGAGTTGGAGCTGAGTTCGTTGCCTAGTTCAATACGTAACATTTTATATCTGCCATTAAACATAGTTCATAACGAATTACATTAATTGAAGGAGAAAATGATAATGCACTCAACTAGATTTGAACCGGTAACCATCATATCATTAGTATGATTCATTAGTATTGTAGCGTATTTGGTAGCGTACAATATTAGTGGTATGGAGGTTGCCCAGGCACAGAATTCGGCATGTACATTATCGTCTTCTCTTTCAGTCCCAAATTTTTTTTATCATTCTCTCAGGTTACTTATCAAAATATCCATTTGGACAAATGGCTAGTAAAATAAGACTGAAACTATTTCCTCCTTCGTCCTTGTGTTTTCCTTGAGCCCCTACAACCGAAATTCCAGGTTTCACCTCTTCGCGTAACTAAAGGGTTTGTTTAAGGTTTGGTTGGTTGCCTAGTGGTGGTCGGCACTGCGGTGCCCTTAGCCTTCTACGCGCCTCCATCCAGCGCATACTAATACATCCCTACGTTTGTATGCCGAGGTTAGCCAGAGGGCAAACCATGAAATCCGTCCTCTGGCTGTGGTCGTATGGGTGCGGTTTATCAAACTCGCCAGGATAATAATTCACCTGTGAAATGGCGGTTGGTTGCTGGAAGCCTGCCCCGCACGAGTGTGCGGGTGATTTTAGAGCCCTCAGCGCGCTACAAGTTGCGCGACGTTCGCCTTTGATGTGCGCGCCTGTGACATGATAAGAAAACATTGCACGCCAGCAGCAGTTTTGCCCCGGCCCAGATGGAAACAACTCCCAAACTGCCGTTGAGGAGGAGCAGCAGCGCGACCTGCCGCGCCGCCAGGAGCGTGTATTTCCCCGCCCGTACAATGGCGCAAAGCGTGCACATTTCCGGGGCTACCTTCTACTCGCACCGAACTAAACATATCTTGACAAATCATTTCTTTTGTCCTTTCTGCTTCCGCTCCGTTGGCTTGCTGGTGTGCTCCAGCGTTTGGCGGTGCGCCTCAGGGAAGAGTTAGTCTTCCACGGCGAAACACATGATAAGCGTGTCATGGCAAGACGTTTGCGCGGGTCTTATCTCGTTATAACGCAATAAGTAGTATGCAAAGAAGCGAGATGGGTGCTCGGATAGCATGCTTTCGTTTTCGTCAGATTGCGTCGAAGCGGCACCGGTGCCGGCGCTAGAGCCAAAGAGTGAAACTTCTAGTCGCTGATGTCGGTGCTCTAGTCGCCTGTAGTTAGAGCAGGAAAACGGGTGATGCTCAGACCAATTTTCTCTAATGTGTGCGCAAGTTGATCTCCTGGTTTTTGGTGATTCTTTGGGTGAGATTGCGTTACTTTGGATAAGTTCTATTGTACGCCAGGTTTCTTTTCTCAATTGCTGTGCTAATCGCCCAGTTGACAACATAAAGATTACACATTTATCGTTATACTGGATTAAATTGTTTTCTACTTCGATAAGAGTGAAAAATAAAAGATTTAACTACATAAAGACTATTCTATTGAAACTAAAAAGGAGAGTGTCTCAAATGTCCGGCTCAGAATTGAATGACAATTTTTATACGTGTAGTACATATCTAAAAATAATTTGTATTAACAAGATTTTTCGCAATTTTGAGCAATTAGGTCATTTATTTTCAAAGTTTTTCGAGAATGTGACTGACTGCAAGAGATGAAAAATCCAGAAATACATCTCTTAACAGGTATTATGAATATTTTGAAATGTTTTTTGCTGATTCCTCGTTAGTCCATAGATTGAAAAATGTTTCCTCCACAGGAAATCTTCATTCATTTGTAACTAATCTTGAATATCACTATCTGGGGTCAACATCAGCATTAAGATCATCCGAATAGCTATGGGAAACTATTCCCGCGAACATTAATCAAATCGCGCCGAATTCAATGTAATCTCTAGGTTTAATGAGCAGCATCTTGCGCATCAACTCCGCCTTTCCATCCGTACGGTCGGCAGCCGGCATTGGCGGCGGCGGCGGCGGATGTTTATATTAGCGGTGCGATTAGGCGCTTGGACGGCGCGGTGATTAATGATAGAAATTGTGGCAAATGTCCATCTGTCTGTCTGTTAATTACTTGTTAAACAGATGCAAGCAAAAGCCCGGGTCAATTAAATGCATCACAACTCATTCCGCGCGTAAACAGACGAAGTAACCAGCAATCTGTTTTATCTCTCTCTGAGAGCATGCCTCCATCCACGTAGTCTCTCAAAAACAACACCCACCAATATGCCCTTTCTTGTTACGACGCCCTGTTCTCCTCCATGATGTATGAATAAAGTTCATAAATATTTGAACGCCATGCAACCGTAATTACGTGCAAAACACACCATTTTGCGTTATGATAAGTGCGGTTATGTGATGCAGGCGCAAAGTTGGCAAGCGAATCGTATAAACAAGCGCATCTAACGAGCCCGCATCAACCGACACACACCGAGCTATATAACATATAACAGAGCTGCTCTCGCTCTCGCTAGGCAGGCAGAGAATAAATAACCATGCTACGGTTTTGGTTGCGGCGCCTGGCACTTCCCGCCAACGAGAGCAAGGGTAGAAAAAGGGGCAAAGAGGTCCCATAAGTGCGAGAAATATAATTCATACATTCGGATGTACGTATTAAGTCAGTTATTTACATAGAAAGCTTTTAGATTAAAGCCGGCGATGGCGGCGATGGCGGCGATGGAGCTCGAGATGGGGGGTGGAAATATGGCGGGAAATAGGTTTGGTCTATTTTTTATTGCATCCATCTATCATCTGAGTGCGAAGTGCATGGTCGCGCGTAAGATATTCGGAAATCTATTAATTATTTATACGCATACCTTATATTTAAATGTGCAAGTCGAAAAGTAAGGTACAAAGAGAATCACTTACGGGCAGAGGATGGATTTTGTGTATGAGTTGATTGTATAAAATCATGAGCAGAGAAATTAAATATGAGTATCCAATTTTTGAAATTACGAGATCTTAAAGTAATTATGTTTAAACATCAAGTAGATTTGCTTGTCTAGAATAATATCTTTTGGGGGTATGTAGTGTCTAATTCTGCTAATTTGTTATCCTGATAAACTAGACTGGATTGTTTTGAGCTAGTTGTTCTAGTATTCTTTCATCGATGGTTGTAGCCTTCATTTCTTTAATAATTTGATAAATATCTACATCTTTAAAATATAAATTTGTTGTCATCATTAAAATTTAACAGCATGCAAATATTAGAATTTTAATAAATTATTTATTCGCATATTTATATTTAAAGGTTCAAGTCATAAAGAGAGGTACAAAGAGAATATCTTAACGACCCATGGGATGGTGCCGCGCATGTGTTGATTACATAAAATCACAAGCAGAAAATTCAAATACAACTGCACGTTATTAATAATACCCGAACATAACGCAATTATGTTTGAAAATCAAGTGGATTAGTTTGTCTTGCGTAAAGTATACCACGGGAGTGTATGTAGAGAGAATTAGGCAAATTTGGTAAATTCTACTAAAGCCTAGTTTGCACTTGTCCAAGTTTGCTATATTGACAAACTACGCGGAATTTGTTTCAACCTGAGTTAATTAAAATGAAGTGTTGTTTCGTAGGCATTATTTTTTCTCTTTCAATGAAAAAATAATTAGCGATATTTTGATAAATTTCTACTAAACTAAAAAATAAAATAAAAATGAATAGTTATATTTAATAATACAAATCGTAAAGTGAGGTACAAACAGAATATCTTAACCACCTAGGTGGTCCCGCGCATGTGTTGATTGCCTAAAATCACGAGCAGAAAATCCAAATACAACTGCGCGTTATTAATAATACGCGAACATAACGCAATTATGTTTAAACATCAAGTGGATTTACTCCGCGCGTTAAAGGTACTACTACTCCGAGGGTGTAGAAGTTGCCTGGTCCAGGTCAGAGGGTGGCATCGCCAGCACGGCATGTAAACGCAGCAGGAGAGTCGCGCGCGCTCTCCTAAATCCTATATAAAGTGAGCACTCGCTGATTTATTATTAATGCGGATGGCTCTGTGCCGACGCACTGCCACTCATGCGCCGCCCCCGCCCGAAACACACTTAAACCTCGCACAACATCAAAAGATCGAATGCATTTCTTATGCTCTAGGTGTTGTCATGTCGCAGCTAAATTATTCAATTCTTCTTTTAGTCGACGTCGTGCGTCGAAGAATATTAATTTCGCCCTGCATCGACGACTCGCAGGTTTTCCACCACCTTTCCTGGGCGGTGTGATGGCGTTGGTTCAAATGGAAGAAAGATCATCAAAGCGATCGCCATTGATTGTGTTATGCTCGTATGAAATTTCCGAGTGTACACACTTTCAACGCGCCGAATTTAAAGTGGCAAGGCGCGCGCCACCATCAATATTTATATTCGCAAATATTATTTGTATTCATGAAGTTATAAATAATTAAAGCAACGACAGCGTCATAAAAGCATCATTCCGGTTCGGCGGCGTGCTGAGCGATGCCGGGCTGAGCGTATGGGAAGGGGTAGACATGCGCGCGGAATTGGTAAAATCAATATAAATCAAATCTGGTTCGATCGTGTAAAGGGGGACGAAAAATTGCGCTGCGAATATTAAGAAGCGATAGTCAAACACGGAGTTTATGAGGGCACGTCAGCATAAAAACACTTTTTTATTTGTTCTTTTTTTTTCATTCTATCTCTTCTTTTTCGATCATCTAATGCGTTTTTAATTAGCTCCTACTTAAAATGGATGTAAAAAATAGCATAATGAAATTTAAGGTTGCCAAACACATTCCTTATGATTTTATTATTAATTAGTAGGTTATTAGTACGTTTTTAATAGAATAAAAATAGCTAGAAATTCAGCAAATTGTTTTTTAGACTCCGTAGAACTTTGAAAATATACTACGTGTAGATACACTAAAGCTGTGTTTCCCAACCTTTTTCGTGCTTTGGTCCAGCTTGTAATCCAACTAACCAACTTAACACAGCATAGTCCAATATAACCTAACCTAATCAACACTAATATTCTTCTAAATTACAAAAAAGCTAACTACTACGGTACTTGAAACACATTATTTTTCAAATATATACAATTTTATAAACATCAAATTTTGAACTGAAAATATAATAAGAAAATGAAATAATTTTACGAATATGGACAAAGCGAAATTTTATTATGAAAACGCGGCCATTAATGTTAAATGTCACATGAACTAAATGCTTTCAACAATCATAACTTTGCACGATAATCGGGTGAATTGTTCGAATTGTGCTTGAATTGGTTAGGAATTCATTACGCGCTGGTGGAGGAGCCGGGCGACAAATGCGTCGAGCGTTAACTATTTATAGTTATGGTAATCGCAGGCAGGCAAGCACACGCCGCTACCATTACCACCGCTTCGTCTCAATATTAAAACAGGTAATAATGTAATTACGCCATTATCAATATGGGCATACATTATAGGAAACGCTATATTTCGAAGCGTTCGGGCTCTACGCACACGAATCGAAGATGGGTTATTTACGACGGCGGCGGCGGTGGTGCGCCAACAAACAGGTGTTTTATTGTACACGCAAAACAATGCTGGAATGTTGAGTGATTGTTGATTGCGCTGTCGTACTCAAACGCTCGTCCCCTCGCACCCAACCCGTTGTAAATCGCATAATGTGCGTTCATAAAGCTGAGCTAATTGCCCAGCCATTGAAAATAACTTTATCTAATTTTACATGCTCCACTCAATTTATATAAAACTTTTTTTTATGTCCGTAGGCATAAAAAGGTATTTGAAAATATTCGTTGGCATAAAAAAATAAATAAATTCCAAACTGGTAAAATAATTATTTTATTTACTCATGTTATTTTTTAATTTAATCGAGTAATTAATTTTCAACTACATTTTAATTGATATTATAAGGTTGATAAATTATATGCGCATATTCTATTTAATGGATTCGCTTTATAAATTGTAATTTTAGGAGATAAGTGATTTTTAATTATTATATCATGAATTTTGTAATTATTTCTATAATAACATGTTAATTAAATCATATTATGAAATACAGTCAATTTGTTTGACATTTCTTTCTTCATAGTAATTTTTAGCATGCATTAAAATTATATAAATTACAGTTATCGAATAGTTATCTCTTTGACGCTATCTACCGTTATATCACTTTTACAATTATTTTCACTATAATAATTCTTTAACAATTTTCCCCGATTATATAACATTCAATTATCTATTTCTAATCATACATTATTCAAGCACCAGTCTAAGTCCTATCATATTGTTTAAGCAATTATTAGTTTATTCATTATTCCTGCGACCACAATTTAATTGCAAAGCAAAATAATTGTGGAAATTAACCAGCAGCAATTTCCGGAATTGCAATCAGTATTATTAATTACAATTCATAGATTCAACGATGGATTTTATTAGTGGCAATAATGTTATTGCTGGATTGTAGGCAACCCTTATATTGATTATTTTTATTTACAAGTATTTGATGTTTCATAAAGTTGCGTAATCTCCAACATTTTTCTCCCAAAGTGCGTTTAATTAGAGCATTGGCTCTCCTTTGTTCAAAAATTGTTCGCTAGATTTCATATCACACACATGCCAGGTATTTACGAGAGATTTTACGACGTTAATTGTACTTGTTTCGACTAATTTCAAAGAACAGCGGGCGTTTTACGATTTTATTGAAAATTTCAATTGGAAAATGGAAATACTAGGGCTATAAACCATTCATAATAAAACAAGGCGTGAAACTCAAATGCCAGATTTTTCAAAGGAAATTTTAAAAGTATTTTGTGTAAAAAAAAACTTTAGGAGTTGTTCATTAGTTAAGAGAGTGAGTTAATTGCAAAAAATCATAAAAAATAGACGCTTTAAGAGAGTAGTTAGAAATCGTTTAGGAATAACCAATATTCTCACTAGCAACTTCCTGCTTTACATGGAACCATATTAGGACGATCAGTGGAAACTGTCACGTAATGCACCCTGTTTTATTCCACATGTCCGGTCAGGAAGAGGAAGTGCAATGCAAGGTACAGACGCTCTCCTGGCGTCCATTAATTTCCGGTGCGCACTGACACTGCCATCTTCATTCATTATGCAGTTGTATTTATGCAGTCCTTTAAAATTCATGGTGGTTTTTGCCCTACATGCCCAAAACAATGACACTAAAGGTTTCAATACTTCCGTCTGTTCATAGCAACTATAATCTTTCGAAAACTTTTAGTGCAATTTCTTTGAAAATTGATTAAGTAATAGAGAAAATGATTTCAGTCTTCTTGAATTCGAAATTCGGATTTTATTCATATTTCCAATGATATCAGTTATCCTAGTTATATTTGGTCAACCAAGTTTCGATTAACAAGTTCCCGGAATCAACTCTTACCAGTACTAAATAACCTTTAAAAAGTTCCCCACAGATACTAAAATGTTCCAAATATAATTGATTTGCTTATTTTCTGGCCTAAATTTCAGAATTATTGAATTATCCAAGAACTTCTGATCTTATTCATGGAAATCCACGGATACATAAGATGTACCTCCGAAAAGATTCCAGATACGAAAACCAACTGTAGGGCACAATGATTCCAAGAATGGTGCTGATTCGAAATTAATTTCGACCAGCCGAAAATTGATTGGTTGCATGTCGGCCCGTCTCCCACTTCATCCGATCCGGAAATTGCGGTTCTAATTGCCACATTTATAATGCATTACCATTCGATACTTCATTGCAATTATCCTTTCGAGCTCTTCATCAATTAAACCGCCAATATTGATGCCTTGATTTTCGGCCCACCACCGCATGATCAACGCGGCGCGGGGTGGCGGAAAGTTGCAGCGAAAGTAAATTACCAGCCAAACAATAATGTTCCGGAGTTCCGGCGGCGGCGGCAGGAGCGCTGCGGAGGTAGCAATGGCGCAGCCTCCGGGGATTTGTCCGAACCGGCGGACCTGATTTGTATTCTGCGTGATGCAGTGACATACGCGATTTGCGCTTTCTCGCACCGAATTGCACACACAACCGCCACCGACTCTAACATCACGCAGCTCAACTCTTTAATTAATATGCTTCCGGACAATTCGGGGCGCTTCCGCTGGCGCATTGCGATAATAGATTTTACGGTTGTAATCTCGTACTTGATCTCATAGTACCAGATTAATCAACATTTTTAATGTTTACAGTTTCTACGAATACATCCTTTTGTTTATATCAATATTTGATATTTTTATTTGATTGAATTTTCACAACTGAAGAATAGAGTAGGCAGCATGATGAGTAGAATAGCTTGACAGTGCGATATCACGCAGCACTACGCAGAGTCAGCAGCAACATCTGCTGACCCATAATGCTGCGTCGCTGCGAGAAATTAGGGTTTTACCGCCATGAGCCCGCTGAAGTTTACAAACACATCCTATTATCTCTTTCATCAATTCCGATTTGTTCTGAATACCTCATTGATGTGTCCATCTTAACAAGGTAAGTAACCTCCCCCGAAATAAGGTTAAACACATAAAAATACTTAAAACGAATAAACTTTTATCTTGTGAGAATTTCCAGATTGCAAAATTGTGTTGATATTCTCAAAATACCAAGAGTAAACTCAAACAGTAAATTTCACGCTCGCACGACGGAAGAATGCCGCCGCGATTTGGTTATAACTTAGAATGCAGGTTAAATATTTTATGCGCCGGCTTTGGGGGCGGCATGGTGGTGGTGGTGTTTGCGCGCCCGCCACTGACGGGATCTCGGTGGCGGTGTGCGCGTGGGTTGCGCTTGCCTTGTCTCGACTTAACTAGGTATAAACAGGGACTTCATGCATAATACATGCATCGACAGATACTGATATAGCGGCGGCGACATGTTGGGCGGCGATCGTGCGCGCACCGTCACCACCCCAGGAGAACGAGGACGACTACGACGGCGACGGCGGCGACGGTAACGGGGGCGCGGTGGCGGCAAAACGGCCAACGATTATCTGCATAAACGATTTTATTTTATGCACGACGTACTACGACTTTTAATTCCGCGACCTGCTCCAAGGCAGACAAATTAAAACGCTTTCAATTCGCAGTTGCACGACATTCGTAAGGTTAGTAGTCTAATTTCATGGGAATTGCGCTGCTAGGTTAGAACTTTCGATGTACACTTTTAACACCTCTTCGTAAATTTACGATGGAATTTATGTGCGGTCATCGTTTAATCATAGTTCTTTGATATAGCCGCCTATTTTACGTCTCAGGTTATAAACTTGTAGACGTCCAGTCCCAAGTTGGCAGCATTTATGCAGGAATAAGGGCTCTTTTCTGAATGAAACGTTATAAAATATCCAGTGCATACTCTAAGGATATGGAAGAAGGTTCTACTTTA